>JAGTTH010004871.1:0-146378 GCA_022606485.1 Agraylea sexmaculata
ACATTTCACGCATTTGAATGCGTTGTTATTTACCCTTATGGCTATTATATAACTTATTGAATGTTTTTGGAGTCCATTTTTTATTAAAAATAAGAAACACAGATTAATAAACAATAAAAAAACTTAAAAATCCCCGGAGAACCCAAACCTCTATAAAATTCACCATTTTGATAATTTACACTATTTTATTTTATTTCTGGATCAATCACAATCATAAAATGACTAATTGAGATACTATTTTTTATTTAATTTAGTTGTTTGTAATAAAATAATGTGTAAACGTAGCAACCTTAAAATTACGGAAACAAAACAAGACCTTTTTTAAATTGTATTTAACTTTTGTAAATCTTTATAAAAAGATAACTAAAATTTGATTGAATATAATCTGAGATTTAATATCATATAAAATACAGGATTTGTTCATTGAAGTTTTTTATAAATTATTTGAATAACGAATATTAAGAAAATGGACTAAATTTTTAAAAAAATTTCAAATAAAATTATTGTATTTTATGTTAACAAATTTGGATAAGTAAACGAGTTAAAAATAATCAAAACGAGGTATTTTTATATAAAAAGTGGCTTTCTTTTGAAGTAAACTAATGAGCATTTTTGTGCGACTCGATTCGTTGTATATTCATGTAAAAGTATTTTGATAAACAAACTCTTTTAGCAAAAATGCGATGCTTATAAAAAGGAAGCTTTTTAATATCACTGCTTTACGATCTGCGACATTTTCATACTCTCCGAATTATAATAATAATGTTTAACTCTATTCACCATCGAGATATAAAAAAGATGAATTATTACAATATTATCAGAAGACGCCCCATTATTCAATTCCTTAGGTAATTATTATTTATTAAAATATCATCCTTTTATGTCTCCAATCTGAATAGAGTATTCTCATATATGGTTTTGTTAAGATGTAAAATAGCATCAGACGTTGGTTTTATGAAGCGTGAAAAACCGCCATTTCCTCTATACAAATGTTTTATTTCACTACTTTATATAAAAATATTACACATGTACAAAATGTCATTTAAAGGGCAAAAAATTTAATAGGTTAAATATTAAATTTAATATTTATATTGCTTTGTTAAAACTGTGGGTAAGCATTTAATGCAATAGGATAAGTAAAGGAATCAAATCCAAAAGAATTAATTCGCATTTCACCCTGAACCAAATCTGGAATAATTTAAGGAAATTTGCCACCTTCAAATCTAATGATGTAAATATATTCAGGAATATAATGAAAGTATAATTAGTTGAACCGGCTGTTATGTGAAACAAGACAAATTATTCATCGACACATGGAATGTTGGTAAAGTTTATGTCAATCGTGACTATAAACTTAGAAGTTTAAAATTAAATATATGATGGGCTCAGAATTGAAATCTATTTATAAATTTAAGATATTTTAATACACTCTTTATAAATAATATAATTACTCTTTAAAATCATAAAAATTATTTCATTTATGATGCAAATGGGTGATTGGTTATTATAGTGAGTAATCGGATTTAAGAAAATTGAGAGAGAGTAGTGCATAGAGTTAAGATTATTTGTTAAAGAAGTAGTGTAGTCACCTAAAAGTAGTGAAGGCTCGTTAGCGCCGAGAGTTCTACTTTAAAATAACATTAACTCGATGTCAAAGTTATGGAACTTCTTCTTCGCTGCAATGAGATGTCAACAGTTCATTTTTACATGACGTCTTTATTAGTATTCATTCAATACCGGTGTGAAAATAAGTGTATTTTTTTTATTTGGACATGGTTGATAATGGAAAGGGATGATGTCGGTGGTCATGTAAGGGTCGTTGTAGATCAGGTGTCTGGTGTAAGGGGATATTTTTCAGGGAAGCCTCCAAGCGGAAGAGTACGAGGCCTGAGGCGATTTGTGCTACGGACCACCACAATCACAACTCACTGCCTTCAATACCATTCACCATGCTTTATTGCTCAATTAAAATATATAATTAAATCTATTTAATTTATCAAGCCTTAAGAATTACCCAGAAATAGATACGTAGCATGGCGTAGCATCGTAGCACGCTGTAGCGTAGCAGAGTAACAGAGTAAAAACTATTAAAAAAATATGTAGATACTAATTTAATATCAAGGTTATGACTCAGGGGATAAGATGCATGGCTACAAATACTGTGGCCATGGGTTCAAATACCGTTCAAGTCAAAATAACTCATTCATTTGATCAGTTATTACGACTGGGAGATCGGGAATAATATTAATAAAATCGCGATAGATTATCTTGATCCAGGCTTCCTCTGATTTCCTGTATTGCAAGGTAAATACTGATTATTAAGTTAAGTAAGTGTAAATAGTAATAGTTAAGTTCATCGACATGCAATTAACTCGCTGTTACGTCAAAATAACTTAATAAAGCTCTGATTTCTCCTATTCCAGAGAACTATTTTCTATTATTTAATTTTAAAAAATGGCAATGTTTTAATTTGAATTCATTATCAATTCAGTACAAACATATAAAGTATCAAAACTTTCGGTAATGGATTGGATTGAAGTCATTAACATTTTGTAAAGGCCTCAAAATATTGGCTCATCCAAACCAAAGCAGGATATTTAATTATGAAATTAAAAAGACCTAATTAAGTTTTTTATGCAATTTAAATAATATTAAAAAGCATTTGGTATTATTAATAATTATAAGACTCCAATTATAATAATATTATAACAATAAGTGCATGATTTGAGAATGTTGTTGTTTATCCAAAAATACTCTCTCAGTTAACATAAAATGGTAATATTCAACACAATTTGAGGAGCTTTTTTTATTTGTTTTTTTCCCTAAATAATGGTCACCTCACAAGGGTATTTTAGCAGACTGGTCACGTCTGTAGGTGGAAGGAGTCATAGTTGTAGTGGACCACCATTGCGACCAACCTGCACTCTACCAATATTACCTTTGTTTTATTTTCAAACATTACAACTACCACATTCTCGACAGTTAAACTAAGCATACTTTTCAAATAAGTATGAAAATTAAACATGAGTATTGAAAACCAAGACTACGCCAAGTCCTCTACGCTTGACTACGACAGAATCATCATAGCTTTTAAATAAGTTTCAATTTTTATAATTAAAATTTGCATAAAATAGCCTTAAGAGAAATATGGTTATTTGGCATTCGTCCTGTAATTAAATGTAGCAAATGGACTGTTTGAGGCAAATAGAGTTATTTGTCAAATTGATCATTGAGTCTGAAAGGTAGTCTGATTGTAATTTGTCGGATAATCGGCGTCTCTGATTGGCTGGATAATTTTATCCCATTAGTAGACAAATCGTATACAATTTTTACTGATTACTCTACTCTTATATATATTTTGTTAAAATATTTTAATTTCAGAATACACGTAGAATTTATAATTTATTTTTACATATTTAAAAAAATTAACAGTGATAATTTGTATCATCAACATCGAATCATTATAATTTGAATTTGGTTTTTAAACTATCCTTATTATCTTATACATTTAAAATAATCCATTTAAAATTAAAATAAATTTGGTTGTAAATGAGATAATGAAGAGTTTAAATTCTTTTTAACCTTGTTTCTTTCTTTTAAGTGTTTTTAATTAATTTCATAAAAATAACCTCTAAGTCTATAATATTTATGTACTTCGTTTAATATTATAAAAAAACATATTTAACTAATGTAAATTGTAGGTTACACCACTTTTTCCTCAGTTGTTAATTGAATTGTTTTATTGCAAAAATACATGATATGTGAACTATATCATTTATTTAAAAAAAATGTTCTCCGTAAGAATTCTAATAATTATAAGACATTTTACTATCGAGTATTACATAATTTTATGCAATGGATTTTTGGTTCATCTTCCAGGTATGTATTGAAAATATATACATAATACAATTTTGTGAAGTTTAGGTGCATTGTGCACAATTTGAATACACTAAGTACCTGAGAGAGAGCTGAAATTTCGGTGTAAGAGTTTGCTAGTCAATTTTCCGGTGTACGGCTCGGTACATAAATAAGGTCTGTTTTAGTTATAGAACAGTTCCTTGATAAGACACCTTGAGACGAGCAGTGTTATAGTAGGAAGACATTGATTGGCTAGCTGATGAGGATCATAAGTCACCAAGCTGGGCAATCACTGTTGGATAAAGGCTTTAATTACCCTCGCCGTCTTCACCCACCGTAACCGATTTATAGCATTCAAGTCCTACCAAACTTGTATACAACCTCCGGAATGGACCCGCATTTAAAATATACTTCAAACTGTGACCTTCGCTCTAGAAAATATATTGTGGGGCTTTATAACTAAGCGCTTTCATATCAGACTTTCACATTTAAAAAAAATATCAACCACTGTTTAACCTAATTTCCTGGATTATTGGAAGGTAAATATTATAAAAATGACTGCGACATAAAGTAGATGCATACCAATGAATGAAGTTTAATTAAACAATTCGTCATCAAATAATGTTTGAGTAAAAAAAACATTACCTACCCAATCGTAAGACATGCAAATAAAACCAAAACTGATATTATTTATAAAAATTTTTTTTATTATTATTATTATTTATTATGTATAATATTTATATATATTTTAGTAGTTCTACAAGTGGGTTTTTGTATTTTTTTCCCATAAATTATGTTATGACTTATTAATTATTTTAAATATCAATTAATTATACTCCGTATTAAAATAAGTAAAAGACTAAGTCTTTAAACTTAACATTGTAACAACCAATCATAATGTATCAAAACATTGTACGCAAATTATATTGAATAAAGAAATTGTAAAATAAGTCTATTTCCAAAGATGTATTGTTCTATCAATAATTGTAAAAACTTGTGCATTATAAAGAAAAATGCATAATACAGAAATTGTAATATATATTAAATAATGTTCGAACAATATGAACAATCATCATTATCATGAATATTCCCGTAAGATCCAGAAATAATATAATATACAGGTTGTTAATTTGCTTGCTCACTTGCAGATTAAAGGGCCTACAAATTATAAAATATATAAATAGTATATTTATAGTAATAATAGTGTTAACTTTAGTGTAAATATAGTATTCGGTGGTTGCATGCAGTTAAGTACCAACAACAACTACTGCAAACAAACCGCACAACCTTTAATTGGATCAAAGTCTACTTATATATATATATATATATATATATATATATATATATATATATATATATATATATATATATATATATATATACACATTTTTTACTTTTTAATATTATTTATATGTAAATACTAACAAAGTTATAATCCTAGATTTTAAAAATTATACATTTGTAATCAATGTATTGTGAATTGAGCAACAAAGCAGTTACTACTTCCAAAATCGTAAACCAAATACAATTACAAGTCTGAATTCTTGAAAATTTCGTCTATGATAAATGAAGAATCTTTGTGAAAATACAATATTTTAATTTATTAGTAGAACTGAAAGCTAAACAGCTCATCGGTGTTAATACACAAAAATAAATTCAAGGAATACGTAAGAAAGCAGTTTAAATACATATATTATAAATAACATATTTCTATAAACAAAAGAAAAGGAAGATTTTTTTAAATAATAATTATTTTATTAACATAGAGAAGCTCTTTTATATTTAACAATTAATATGACATTATTTTTCAAGAAATTGATAAATTATTCCTGATTCAAATGAATCTTATTGAAACTAAAAAATACCTTATTAATCATTATTCATATCGTCGGTTTTCTTTGCAAACTGTATAATTCCAAAATATATTTTATTGCCAACTAATGAAATATTTTTAATGCGGAAACATTCCAGAAAAAAATTGTTAAATTGTTATTTAGCAAATATAATTTGTATTTGCATGCATAGATTTTATATAAAAGTTACGTAAAATGTATGGTTTTAAGTCTGATTTTTGATTTCTTTCAGCTTGAATCGTTTTTTTGAATTTCCTGTAAAATTTTGTATAAATAAAGTGTGACTGTTGTCACAAAAAACTCGCACCAAGTATAATATTATCATTATTTTTTCTCCGCGTTTAATTTATAAATATAATATATATTTTTGTTGTGGAAAAAATCCTTAAGTATAAAATTGTGTTCATTCTTCTTCGATTACCAATCAAGTTATCGTAGTGAAACATTCACTTGTCGAGTGGTTCTTATACAAAAGTTGTGAGCGTGTGGTGAAAAAAAGCCCATCCTAATAAATCTATGGAGGCTTCTCTTCCTTTCAGCACGAAGCGATGTTTCTTATTATGATATGAACTTTTTCGCGCATACTTCTCGCTCAAGTGGCGATGGAAAAAGAGCCAAAAAATATATCTATTTTATTATATATTATTATGTGTTGTAGAAGAAGATGGAGGCGTGGAAAGTTTGTTAGGGCGGCCGCGGGCTACACTAACCCTGTGATATATTATTGCCCCATATAACACACCTCACCATAAAAAACCACACCTTCTATTCATTATAAATAGTTTATAAAGGAATTCATTAATTTATTAATCAATAACATGATTAAAAAATTAAATAACGTTAAATTGTCTAGATTTAGGCTATCTCCATATTTCAAGGTGTATAAAAACGACCTAAGTTAACAGTAGGTAATAGTAAAACTGATCACTAACAGGTGAAATAAAAATAAATTCACAAAAATCCAGTGTATACTATGATCTTATAAAAAAAGCATTTAAATATAATTAAAAATATTATATACTTAACATTTATATGTTCATATATCTGAAGGCTTTTGTCAGAAACTATATTTATTATACTTGGCGCTTCGACTATTTGATTTTTTATTATATTACAAAAATAATGGAAGATCTAAATGTTCTTTAAAGTATAATTTTATGAGTAATAAATAAAAAAATTGAATTATAGTTCAATGAAAATATTGATTTTTCATGAACTTTTCTTTTTAAAATGTTTGATGTTATAATATTTATATTAATAATAATTTCAATATTTTTTATTGACTTCTGTTCTGTTCTGTGAATACAAGTAATATTGTTATTTTTTTATATATCTATCAAACATTTCTTCTTATATTAAAATCATGTCTGAAAATTCCAAGATCTATTTTTTTCATATAAAGAATAATTAAAACACAAAAAAATCTGGTCATACAAAAGTAATTAACCGTTTGATATCATAAAAAAATAATATAAGTTTTCGATAGCCATTTTCTCATCAGAAGAATTTTTTGTATTACAAAGTCACATTTATTGTCTATTTAGTTTCAAAATCAAATAAATAATATGGATAAACAAGGTTCCGTGAAAACATATTCATATAATTAGAATGTCCTGAAGGAAACTGTGACTTGTATCATTGTTTTGACAGTTTATACGCAACATGAATAACTTATGCATTATCTTATTACAAAACTGATATGATTTATAATAAAAACATACATTAATATTGCATTTAATGATTCTTGAGGACGAAATAATAATATTAAATATTTTAAGGGGGTCCATCTACACAAAATAGAAGTTATCCTTGAGGTCAGCTAACCTAGACCACTACTGTTCGCTAATCTGAAACTAAATTGTTATATGGTGCATTCAACCAAACATATCATCTTAACCGTAAACTAATCGGAAATATTATATTATTTTGTGTGCTTAAAATATTTAAAGATGAAATAAGAAATAATATTAATATTGCTTTGAGGACTAAGCAGTATTACTATTTATATTAAACAAAAACGTCCCTTTGTTTACTTTCTGATCAAAAGTATTATATAATATTAATAGTTATGAATTTAAAAATAATAACCAAACGAAAAATATTATGGCATTCTGTCAAAATTATTTTTAAAAGGATTAAATTCGATTTTAAAAAGAATTTATTACACAATTGGCATAGTAATTTCACATTGAAATCTGTGAAATAACAGCAAACCTAAATTCAATCGATTATTGCGAGGTTTATTTTTTTAGTTGGAAAGTATACTTACTATTTTTTATGTTTACAAAATTTATATAAACTATATCAATATAAAATGTTATTCCTGCAATAGTCGTTTAAATTTGACTTTATATAGACATTAGGTTTACAATTAAAAAATAACTTCTCAACCTAAAAAATATAATTGCAAAACAATTTTATGGGTTTATTTAATTATTTAATAAATATATATTTTGCATTTTTGGCGCTTGGGTTGTTTCTGCAATACATGATTCAATTGTTTTTTTTTCAATTATATATTAATTACATTTTCATTATTTAGTTTGAATTTTACATATTTTGAGAATACAAAATATCTTATAAATTAGGCTTAGGTTTACAGACTACATACATATTTTTACCTATAACTTACATGAGATATTTTTAACAGTTTATTTGATATACAAGGTTATATTAAGTAATGAAAGAACGGAAACAAACCCAATTTTAAATTATTACGAACTTCCAATAACTAACTAAATCACCTACGCAACCTATCCCTGAAAAAAATATATAACTACACACTATAGAATAAGAAATCTTTTATATCTTGAATAATACGTTGGTTAAGCAACGACTTCAAGAGTTATATTTTAATTAAAAATAATTAATTCTGTAAATTTGTTCTCAATAACTTTATAGTGAAGTGTAATATTCAGGAATTGTTGGTTGTAAGAGATATTTCCCGAGGTGGTTCTAACGCATCTCCGAATAAACATCAGTGTTCGTTCAATGAACTTTTTACTACACCACAATATTCTAACTTTGATCAGACTCCTTTAAATTTGTCTGCATTTTATTTAACCGCAGGTGATCATCACACTATGTGTGAATACAGTTTTGTATATGATTAAAAAGGCATTTTTTAAGACAAAAACTATTCATTTTTATGCCCATCTTCCGTGTTGGAAGAGCGTCTTTAAAGCAGTTAAAGCATTGTTAATTTCCTTAAAGGGCAATGCCGAGATGGAAGAAATCTGTGAAAATGTCTATTATTGTCCATTAACCCCGATTTCAAGATAGCATCCCCCTCTTCAATCCGCTCACTGATATTGAATTAAAATAAAAACATTATAATTTAATTATCTGGATAGGGGGACTGGGTTAATTACGATTAATTAGGCGCTTCTTCGTAGTGTTTTTTCACAATTTGTGCTGAAAGTATAAACAGTGGCGGTGTCTTATTACAGCAATTCCCATTTTTCAGGCAAAACCTACCCTTGGGCTACTTAACACTGATTAAGAAAAAGGATTCCGAAACAACTGCCCCTGATTAAGTCAACATTTTCAAACTGGACTTAAACTGTGTATTTATTTCTAATTAATATGTATTTAGTATTTATTGTTATTAAATAAAAATCACCAACACAATCACTTGGAGAGAAAGATTTAGTCTCTGATTCATGGAAAGTTTATATTACATTGAGAAGTTTTTAATTTTTAATGTTTATATTTTTAAATTTTACACTGTTTTATTTGGTTTTATTGTAATTGAAAATCATACACTTATATCACAATGTTTTTATTTAATTTGAATGTAAAATTGTTCACACAATATAAAATATCTGATGAATTAGACTAAGGTGTAGAATATAAAAATCGTTTTACCTATAACTAACGTGAGACATTAGAGATACTTAATATTCAATAATAAAAAGTATGGGAAAAAAAATAAAAAACATATTTTCAGATATGGAGATTAATAAACATTTACAAAGTATTATGCTTAAAACTATACAAATCATATATTCAACCAAATAGATTATTAAGCAATAACATGTAAAATATATACTTTTTTAAATGGGCGAAATTCGAATAAATTTTAATTTTGATATAGTTGATTTTGTCCAAAATATGAAAAATTATTATTGATTTTGGAAATAGGCATTAAATGTGTAGGAAAATATTTTTTATATATGATTAAAATTATAGTCTGAAATCAATTTTATATTAAAGAGTTACACAATGCTTGAATGAATAAAATATATTTGATATTGTTATTAAGTTTCAGTAGTTGTGGTTGATTTGTATTAATATCTTTTAAAAATGATTGGATCAAAAAAAATATCCAGCACGATAATAGAATACAAAAATAAAATCAAACGATATCCTATCCTATTTTTTCTTTGTATTTTTAGATTACTCTTTAAATTGAAGGCGCGTCATAATATTTCATTTAAAATTAACTTTATTCACCGAACACTTTTAATTTGAAAGAAAATATTTTTTTATCGCCAAAGTTGGAGCGCTCCCGAATTTGTATTTTCTCCCTTTTTCGGATTGTTTTGAGAATGTCAGTGAAGAGAAGAGAAAGGTCAAGTCTGATTGCCTTAATTAAATTAAACCGGAGTCAAACATATTTATCTTCTTCATAAAATTACATTTATTTTTCTCCACCGCAAGTGAATAATGTCAATCATCTCGGCTTTGCACCGCTGTAATTCATTCGCGAGATTAAAATTTAATATTGTATCGCTGACAAAATTGTTCCGAGAAAAGCCTCACTTTTATTTAAGATTCAGAACATAATTTTACAGTCAAAACGCTTCAGCTGAAGGATATTATATAAATACATATATTTTCAGAGGGGACGAATGCAAATTGTTGGGTTTTCCATTATTCTACGTATATTTCATTTTAAATACCATCATTTTGTGAAAAGGGTATTTTATATATATGCAAATATTTTTTTAATTATTATTTCTCTCATATATTGACTGATAAAAACCAGCACTAAGAGGAGAAAAATAATTTTAATCTACTCTATAAAACTCATTATAAAAAAGAGATGTAATCCATACTTTTTCTTGATGAATTGATTTTTAAAACATAATAAATTAAAATAAGTTAAAGTGTATTTAGTTTTACTAATTCTTGAATAATTTTAAAATTAAAATTAGGTATAAAAGAAAAATAATAATTAATTGATAAAAACCAACACTAGGAATGGAAAAATAATTTTAAATTACTCCATGAAACTTATTACGAAAAATCTGAGACTTAATCCACACTGCTTTTTTATGAATTGATTTTTAAAACATAATAATTTAAGATAAATTATGGATTGTTTAGTTTTACCGATTCATAAATTAGTTGATAAATTAAAAAAGTAGGTACTGTATAGAATAAAAATAGTATTACATAAATAATCATAAAAATCTCAACAACAATAATTCAATTAAAAATATAAATATTTTATTATTAACATATTTAAAAGACAAGCCATAAATATACATTATGTATACGCGTTTGGAAGATTACTGTATTCATTTTTGTATTGCTTAATTCAGTTTTCATTTAATCGCTTTCAAATATTATTATTAACAAAATATGATTTTTTTAAATAAATTTATGAGTCATTAACACAAAAAAGTATCTTTAAAAAACCATTGTTTGAGTTAAATTTGTATTTTCACTGTAAACCTTAACTAATTAAAACCCAAGTGGTATCAGAGACTTATTTTAATAAAAGCTAATATGGCATATTAATGATGAAACACATATGTTTGCATCAAAATATTCATTCATTAAAACATATAATATTTAAATAATTCGTAACATATTATCGGTGTAATAGTGGACTTGTGTATGTGTCGAAGTTTAATCAAAGGCCAAGTATAAAGGTCTTGATGATGTCCCTGTGATGTTAGGTTTCCTTGAAAAGCTGTCAGGAACAGGACAAGATATTCATCATCAGCATCAAACCCTAGTTGACTTTTATACACGTAGTATAATATCTCATCAGTGATTTACTTGTGCTCGCTTTATATCCTTCGAAGCCTTTGTTCTTGTAACTCTCTGTGTATAATAAAAATAACAAGAAAATAAATAGGTTCCACTTTGCCTTTACACTTTGCACACTTACAATACTGTACTTTTTTTTATTAAATTTATATAATTTATGTGAAGTAATGATATTCCAGTCTCGTAACTGGCAGATGATGACTCCTCTTTACTGAAGGCAAATCTTTCGCTGTTAAAACAACAAGAAAAACACCACTCTTAAATCCAGCTTAACTTTGCTGCTAGCCACAACCGCGACGCACATTATAACCGCATTTTTTATAAAATTAATTGAACACTTAACAATGCTTTTATTTTATAAATAAAACTGTACTAAGGGCTCCTAAACTACACATTATTTGAATGCTATTAATTTAATATCTATATTTTGAATATGCATGTAAAAATGAGGCGTTCTGTTCCTTTACCTCTTCCTGAGGATTTTTATTTCTAAATATTATTTGTTTATTTAATTAACCTTTTTATAAAGAAATAAATAATATTTTACACATATGCATTAATAACATTTTGATGGTCTGTCTATTTACCCTTTCAAATTTGTGAGCGCAAAAGCCTTTTACTACGTTTTACTCGAAAAAGTTCAATTTTGAGTTCGTGATATAAAAATATTTCATGGAATATTATATATATTTATTTTAATAGATTCATTTTTGTTCTGCTTGAATTCATAGTTATAGAAATGAACGCCTTAAAAATACATTGTTCAAAATTTTCACTTTGATATTTACCTACATGAAATAATTATAAACAAGTTTCATTACGAATTACGAATACATACTCGTACATTGATTTAATTTTTACATAATACCATATCGTGTTTGTAACTGTTGAGTTCGTGGTTATGGAACTGAACGCTTCAATTGAATTAAAATTTATAAAAATATTTCATAGAAATTCAATAATTTTAAATCACATTTTTTTCAATAGATTCATTCGTGTTCTACTTGAATTCGTAGTTATAGAGGTAAACGCCTCAGGTTATATTCAATATTTTCATTTTGATATTAATTAAATCTAGTTTCAATAATTACAATTAACGAATAAAGTACACTGCTTTAATTGTCAATATCGAATCGTATTTTTAGTTTAAACATTTACAAGGTATTGAAACATTATTTATTTACCCCCGAGGAGCTTTATGGAGAGGGTTTTTAAACACAACAACGTGTTAGTTGTGGAGATTTATTTTATTGAAATAAATTAAGACATATTTATTTATTTTGATGAGCTTTTTTTGAAAGGGACTTTTTGAGGGGAAATTAATTTTTCTACAAGTTAAAAATTTATTTTATTTTATGCCCCAAGGAGGTTTGTAAAGACAAAACAACGTGTTAATTAATTGTCTGTCGGTGATCTTAACTATTACTAGTTACACAGGTAACCGACTTAATAATCAGTATTAAGCTTACAATGCAGGTAATGAGAGTAAGCCTGGATCAAGATATTACAGACATTATGAAAACTGGATTAATTTTAAAGATATTTGTCTTTATAAATACTTTTATTTATGGAAAAACTATTAGGTAAGAAAGGCAGCTTTCAAGTTCGTTAAATGGCAATATTATTGTACTTTTTTTTATAGGTAATTTGTTTAATTGTACGTCCATTGTAAGACAGCCTCAGGTGAGCATGGAAGTGTTAAAGCCTTGTCTGTGTGCACTAAAATCGGTAAAGCCTTCTCATACGTGCTACGAATACAACAAGAACCACTCTTACACTCCCTTGTCATCATAACACCCACTAAAACTGCCCACCCTCTTATATTATATTATTATATCATCATTATCATCACCGTGCACGGATGAAGAGTCAGGGTAGTTCGCCCCAACCACATTTTCAAAGTTTTCAAATTAATATGCATGACCATGGGTTTGTAAAATACATGCAATCATAATAACAACAAGGGATTGTAACAATTGCTACTTAATTGAGACTAAAATTAATTATTTTAACCTTTATATCATTACAATAATATAAAAATGCTCTATCAATGAGTCATATTTCATAAAAAGAGTAACGCAATTTTCAATACAATACAATAAAATATCATAAATAATACACAAATTTAGATTTTATCGCATTACGGTCATGTTTTTAATTGATGTATATCATAAAATTCAGTCCTATTTTAAATATATGTTTTTTTTAAACACTCTTTATTGTCAATTTAATAACCATACTTTTTAATTTATAATTTGTACATTTTCTTTTGTTTAGAACATTGCTTTTTTGTTAATTGTAATACAAACATTCTCTTTTTTGTAAAATCTCAGTTGGGCGTTAAATAAATCAATTTTAATAAAAAAGGTTTATTGAAAAAAAATACTATTTTAAAATAATATAATTAAAGATTCATAAGGTTCAATCAAGACGATTTAAGGTTAGCTTATAAATATAAAAAAAATGTTTTTTAACATAGAAGGCACATTAACTATTTAATTATCCTTTAACTTGTTGAACTTTTAGGTCGTAATAATAAATAATTTGTTTGTTTGGAATAAATGCAAAGAAATTCTCCGAATTTAACCTTTGATTTGTTCTATTACTTTCGTATGAATGAAAATCTTCAAGTATGACAAAATGAAAATTCTCTTCAAGTTTTTATTACTGAAAAAGGTATTTTTAAACGTTTAAAAATCGTAAAAAAATTCGTAGATTCTAAATTAGGAAACGAATAGTATAAATTATTCACTATATGTATTGTAAATTGAAATAAAAAAGTTCCACCCTAAGAATAATAATTAATTCCCACCTGAATTTTTAACTAGTGTTGTTTTCAGGTAGTATATCAAGTTGAATAATTTATTTATTTATATAAAGCAGTGGGTAGGCTTTGCAGATGGAGTCAATTTACATCGTTAATAGTGTCATCAATTGCGGCTACCGGGACTCGAACCTGCTGTTTTACAATTTATGCCTAATGACATACTGAAAAATCATCATCAATTACCAAATCACTGCACGAATTTATTGGCTTTTTTATTAGACACTATATCGATGACTCGGACCAAACCAAATATTAACTACACTGTCAAATAGAATTTATAGCTTAACTCGAATTGATTTATAAATGTGATAATTGGATAAAAATAATATACCTTCGAATTGAACATTATATTCGATCGATAAACGATATATATATATATATATATATATATATATATATATATATATATATATATATATATATATATATATATATATATATATATATATATATTTATATATATATATATATATATGCTATATATATATATATATATATATATATATATATATATATATATATATATATCATTCATTGGAATTATCTTGAAAATATTTAAAATTAATTGTACATTGATTTTCATTTGACATTGCAAATTGTTCACTATTTATTTATGTATATCAGAAATGATACCTGTATAATACTACAAATATGTTTCTGTTTATCTAGTATTATGATTATTATGAGAACAATTTCTTTAAAGTAAGTGTTAAACATCAAAGTAACTCATTTTGAACTATTCATTAGAAAAATCACAGGTTCAAATCAAATGTTCAGGAAATAACATGTTTTCAAAATTATTTTTAAAAAGTAAACATAATAGAAAAATGTAAAGAAAAAGACCAATTATTAAAAAAATTATATATACAATTGTTATTTATTTAACTCATTAGATCAATACTGATAAAAATTAATTGTTGTTGTAAAAAGTCTGTATATATTTATATTAAAGAGAGAAATATAATATTGTTCTGACTGAAAGAGAATTCCCATCGTTTCCGTAGTGAGGATAATTATGATGTTATAAGGCATCCAGACAGACAGATAGATATAGAAATAAAAAAGGCAAAGTGAAGAATAGAAAGGCGGGGTTTCCATCTTCAGAAATTTCCAATAAGGGTCGTAAATCACAGGCGGGGCGAATATTAAAATGGGGCGTGAAATAAATCGGCCCTCCTTCCTTCCACCAAAACTCCTTTCACCTTCCATAACACACACTCAAAATAATAAAATTTCCAAACAGACATTCGAAAATAAAAGTGGAGGAAGGAGAAAACAAAGACATCCTAAAGAATCTCCCAAAGAACGGTCCAGAGACCGAAAAACAACTACTAAATATGAATCTGTAAAATTGAGTTAAAAATACCTATAAGCAATCTTTTCAATTAAAAAAAATATATTTTAAATAAACATATCACATGAAAAGCCATATGAACATTTCGATATTTCTACTTATTGAAAGAAAATATTTATTGTAATAATATATTAGAGTATTTTGGTGCAAACATAAAGGTTTAGCTTAGATTCGATTTATGATAATTTCACTAAACATAACCATAACCGATAAGATTTTGACCTTATAAAATCATAGGTTAGTTAATAAATTATAAAGAAACAATTAATAATTACATAAAAATTCTCCATAAGCTTTTTTAAATTATTTTAATGCAATGCATAGGTTTGACTTACATTCTTAATAATGGTTTTTATCGTAATGAGACTTTAAAATTATTTAAAATATTTGTGGGTATAAAAGTTTCTGATATAAATATGTCTTAGGTAAAAATCATTAACAATAAAACTACATATTTGAACGTTCACATCGAATTCAAATTTGATTTCAACCAACCAAACTATTTTTAAGTATAAGGTTTTATCTATCTTTTTTTTATATTATTTAAAAATAAATCTTATGTTTTTTCAAACCTATATGAAAACATCATTATATCTACATTTTAATTAAATGAAGATCCTTTAAATAAAAAAAATATTGTTTTTACCTAATATGTTTATAAATACGCTTCTTGTTTATGTAAATACAAAATCACATAATAGACTTGAAAATGGACTTTTGTTATTGACTCATGGAATTGTGAAAATCATTAAATGTATAAGTTGGTGAATGATCTTTTTTGAGTTCCCCATACGTTTTTTAACTCAATAAAAATGTCATGTAAAAAATAAAAATTCGCATGTTAGTTATAGGTTTATATTTAAGTAGAAAGATTAATATATTCTGTACACCTAAGTCTAATTTCTAAGATGTATTGTATTATCAATGCAAGCCGAATAAACAAATTGTAATAGGCTCCATATTTGAGTGAGATAATATTTTGTTCGTTCGTTAAATAATGAAGATTTAAATTCTAATTTATAAAATTGATAAATATTCAATATTCGGTGATAGGTTCTTACATATAATATATGGATGGCAAAATGTTTGAAGATTGGTACTTGGCACCTGCGCTTGGCCGTTTAACTCATCCACCCCTTTTTCAGAATACGATTCTTTGAGTATTGCTTCATTTTTCATACAATATAATACGATACGATATGTGTAATCCTCACAAGTGACCGCCACTTCTGATTTATGACCGCCTTGGCTTTTTATTGTGTCGGCAATGGAAAGCATCCCTTTTGAATTAACCATCTGACAGCTTGTTTTTACCACCCTTCACTATTGAACTCTCATACGGCGACATTGTACGTGAGAAGGGTTGACGGATCACAAGAAATACAACCCCAGTCACTCACAACAATAATGCATACTTACATTAACTAAATTAGATTAACAGTAACATATCATACGATCAAGCTTTAAATAAGACTAATTGTCTAGTTAGAATTTTTACAAATCCATCCCAATTAATAATTATCCAAAAAAAACATACAAATTCCATATATGTACAAATGACAACTTTATTTTACAAAAGTATGTAAATCATATAGACATTTTTTTGTTGGAAAATCTCATTTTATCAAATCAGTTAAGCCGATTAAAAAGTCATTTTTAAGGGTTATTTATTAAGAGATTTTTTACCCATTATTGTGTTATTTATATATACATGTCTCTTTTTATCGGATTTTTAATGGGATTGATTTGTATATGTTAATTTTATTTAATTTATGTGTTACAACTTGAAATATGCTTTTAATGTATAATAAATTCAGTTTTGTTGAAAATATATAATTTGATTTATTTTAAAAATAAACATTTATTTATTTCATATTTACGCCTAATTAAGGCACTCCTCTTTTTAATTGAATTTATTATGGTAAAGGTAATTTATAATTAAAAACAATTATTTAAATAGTAAAAAAATCCACGTATGTACCTATATTATATTATATTTAAGGAATATTAAATACTTTCGTGTTGTTTTTTCACAATTTTATTTACTGGAGTTTTTAATTTTGCTGATTAAGCCATCGAAATACCAACAATATACGTCAGTTTCAAATAAATAGATAATTTAATTTTAAAATATAGATAATACACCGTAAATAGTAGTAGTGTGTAGTATTTTTTGTTAATAAATCGATAAGTAAATACATTTCGATCTTAATATATTATGAAAAATTATTAACGTAGCCTTTTATCTATTTATAGGTAGGTACAATAAGGGTTGACTTATGTGGCTCTCGACATATAACGTTCATCCCTGTTGTCGTAATTCAACCCTATTTGTCACACACTTGTTTTCTGATCTCATTTCTTTGGTCTTCTAACCCACGTGTGTCCTTTGATTGATATCGATCCGGGAAATTGAATCCGGGAAATCTCATAATTCATATCCTCTTACGACTCTATCAATTCTCGCATACAAGAAATATGCTCTACATATTTCCGAGTTCAAAAATAATGAGCATTTAAATACAGAAATCCATCATAAAATACTGGCAGTGTAACATTTGTCATGAAAAGTGTTGTATGTTGGTGACGGCTGCCCAAGGGTCTATCCTAAAAATCATAAATAAAACACGAAATGTACCCACAAAATGCCATATTAACATTGCTTAACATATGACAGATCATAGCTGATTTTCTAGCCAGGGTTGTACTCTATATTTTTATAGTTTTTAATATAAATATATGATTTTTTAGCATGATTTTATCTTGGAACAGAGTGAAGAATTTTTGATAAATTGAGAACCATTTAATAAATTAATCAATACTAGCATTAAGTTGAAATCCAGTGCTGATTTAATTCACATTTCAACAAAATAATTTATTTCAAAGAAAGAGAAAATTTCAAAATTAACACATTATTTATTTATGAACATTTTAATAAAATACCCAGTGCTAAATTTCTGAAATTTTTATTCAACTTCCATCAAAGCTTAAATAAAAAACACAAAATATCGTTAACATACAAAGTTTTTTTAATTTATCGGAAGACTGGCATTGAATTGATTTAATCATTGAATTTAATGATTGAAATCGTAAAATCAATAATACCGATTCACAAAAAGGATTATTGAATAGTCTACCTTACAATAATTAGAAAGGATGATCTGAAGTTTGTTTGTTTTTAATTAAATTCTGTTAAATATATGTAGAAAAAATATTTTATTTAATATGGAAATTAATTATTATTAGGTGCTTTTATAAAAATAATATATCTAATACCAAAACTGGGTGGGACTGGTATACATATAATTAATTCAATTATTACTGATAATCATATTTATTTACGATAATCACTACATAATAATTCGAAATAAAAATATGAATAAGCCATATGATTTTTTTCTACTCAAAATATTCTCAGTGATTCAACCCATTTAACACTTTTTTTAAATAATGAATAATTAATTATTTAATGTCTTCTTTTTGAAGACCCTATGTTGTTCCTGTTCCATTAGTCGATGATAGAAAGGTTTCAAATGACCACCCTAATGAGCTTTGAATGGAAGCCACCCTACACCACCCCCTTTTTCATACTATATATTTTGAATTAGCCCCAAATAATAGTCGCAAACGACACTAATTAGTCGTAGCCAATACACATTCCGGTATTTAATCATATTGTTTAGATATAATTACTATACTGTGGTGATTTCTAGCATCTATTATTATTGAGGTGGTTGATAATTTGCTATTATATTATTTTTGTATGAAAAATAAGCTGCATTTAGTTGGGTTAATTTTTTAAACATATACCAGTAAGTATTAGTATTACAATTTCTTTGTTTTATTTGAATTTTACATAGTTTAAATGATTAATTTATGTATTTCCATATAAACGCTCAGAAGATCTTTTTATAGACAAGATATTATTATATTATGAAAAAAAAATATTAATAGTGCTTTTGGAATCGAGTTAGGGCCACCATTTTGGAATTAGCTGTTTCTCTGAAGTACTCAGTAGTGACTGTTACGTGTAAAGTGTGTCTGTTATACATAATTAATTATTTTTTAATATTTATTGTTCTTACGATACCCAACAACCCCCCAAAATATTTTCAGTTATTTCAAGTTCAACCTGTATAAAAAAAAACAATAGTATTAATTAAAAAATGTATAAATAGAATGTATATAAAATAAAGTAAGATGTAGGAAGCAATCATGTATATGCAACTATATGGATTCGCTCCAAAACAAGCCCTATAGATGGCAGAATTGGTGGAAAAAGAGTTCAACAACCTTTGCCAACTAAAACAAAATATCTTAAGAATTAGACTTAGGTGTACAGAGTATATAAATATTTTTACCTATAACTAACATAACAATTTTAATAATATTTTTATTTGATATAAGAGTTACCTAATATTCAATAATAAAAAGTATAGGTAAAAAAATAATAACAAGTATGAGGATTAATAAATAATAACAAGAATAGACTCTACAAGTACCAGTATCTTTTTTGCCATAGAGATCAGATAAATTGTTTAAAAAATCATTGTTGATTGTTTATATCCTGAATTCTAATGCAATGGAGCAATTATTAAGGATAAATTCGATATAAAATAAATAATTTCATTCAATAGACAACATCTGATCTAATTTCATTCAATAGACTCCCTCTCGTGGCATACATATACACATACAGTTTTTTTTAGCAATTTTATTAAATTTTTAACAAGTGATTTATACAGAATTTTATATAATCCATAGAGTATGCGATGATATCATAATTCAAGTGTTAGTCCAAAGTAGATCACCGAGTGGAACAGATGGCTTTTAATAATTTAGAGTGGTTTCCTATAAATAATTTATACTATCCAATGTTGCCCTTTCGACTTCGGCAGTCTATTTTTGATTTGTACTAAATCCAAATTTAGAATCTAACTGTAGTCAAAAACCGGCCAATTTAAAATGCCTTCGTGTATTTTTTTCTTTTTTTTGGAAACATAATCCGATGTGAAAACATTTTGGCGTCTTTTGAGAAGCTTGAATTTCACATCGCGTGGAAAGTTTTAATTATATTTAATGAATTGGATTGATAAGTATTCGATTACATTGCCTCTTGAGGCTTTGTATTTAGACAAGAGTAAAACTTGAAAAGCTGATTTTCAAATTCAATGCTTTTAGTGATCCATTAGACCGCTGAAAAATAAGTAGCGGTTGTAAATTTTCCACAAGCAACTACTGTAGAAAATATTATTTAATTTAATACCCAATACCGCTTAGAACATCAACTTTTTAATCTTGCATAAGTAATTTTAAATGGAATTGGATTAACCTCTATAAAATTTACATTTTAATGAAAAGATTTGATGTTTTTAGCATTCCAAAAAAAAATCTGTGAATCATACTCAATTATATATAAAAAATATTTTTGTTTTTTTTTCATATATTTTAAAATAAACATTCAGAAACTAACCAACTCAACGCAATCCATTGTGATTAGTGATATGATATATTAAAATAAAATTATATTATGTTGGATTTTTATCCTACAAACTGAAGTGACAAAGAGAATCCAGATTGCAACGCTTAAATAATTCTACCAAAAAATACCCATTCTTATTAAACACATTTTTATTGACAGTAATTTTATGAATTGCTAACAAAAAAATCTATGAAATAAAAGATGATTTAAAATATTAGATAAAAACACATGTTACATGTTATTCTGTTTATTTATATTTTAATTTAACCATTGCCGCCGGTAAGAATATCAGACAACTAGATGTAAAAATATCAATATGGTAAACCAAGTAAATGAGTTTGAGTGCGACAATTAGTGTTAACAATTATTCAAACTCATGGTGTCGATTTAACACTCGGTTAACCTGATCTTAGAACCCATAAAACAACGATTAAATATTTTAAACACGCATCCTCACTAAAACTTATTTATGATCCACCCCACGAAAAGTGTGTGTAACAAATCCTCAAGTATGAAATACAAATAAATCACGGAAAGGTTGTCAATCACCTCTTCAGAACCATCATCCAGGATTCACCTGTTTTCGTGTAAAAGGGAACAAGCAAACATTGTCAAGTAGTGACTATCATCAATCCTCATTTTTTGTGTAAACTTAGTCTGAACGACAACATTTTCTTCTCGACAAGATTGGAAAAGTTTCAACGATGCGTCGCCGTCGATAAAAGTTGCCGAAATTCTACACTTTTCACTCACCATCAACAATGCCAATTGATGATCTTTGTAAATATAATAATTATAATAAGTCAAATTTATAATCCATTTATAATTTAATTATTGATTTGTATGTAATTAAATCTATTTAATTTTGAACATTTAAACTTTTTATGTAGAGAACATCAAATTGTATAAAAATGTTGCAAATGGGTTTGGTATATATCAAAACTTTTTTATAAAATACTGCTAAATACAATTAAAGAATATTCAGTAATTTTTATTGATTGCTTTTAAAGTAAATACTAAAGATTTAATCAGAGAATAAATATTATATAAAAATGAAATTTTATATCAAGAGAGACTTTTGAATATATACTTTGAAATAAAGATGATTTAACTATTAATAAATCTAAAATTATTATAAATTTAAGAAAAGCATCTAATTGAGGGGTTGGATGGAATTTTTTCTGTATAGTATTTTTTTATTAATGTATCTATTTATTTCATTAAAATAATCTTGGATATTTTTATGGGCATTAATTTAGGGTAAATACTCGAAACTAATAATTTGGGTATATTAGCCCTATTTCTACATTTTTAGTGAATGAAAAATCCAATATTTTTTTATTAAAATTAATTTCGTTGGAAATATCCATATGAGTGCTAATTTTCTAACATCACGTTTATTTTAACGAGTGCAACCTGAAAACAATATAACCGTATTTCGTGGGATAGGGATCAAAATTACCACACGTTTATTTTAATGATATCCACTTATTAGTATTTCGAAGGGTTATTAACATAACAACATTTATGTACAATAATATTATATTTAATATGTTAATTCTTCTCTCATACATATGACTGTACATATGTACAAAATAAGTCTCATTTTATTGTATGTGGGACACACAAGAAGAGTGAATGTAATATTGAGAAGAAGGCTTTAGAAGGTAGTGAAAGCCTTCACGTATTAGGAACGATGGAGAAGAGCTCAAAATTCAGGCTGTATTTTAATAACAGTTCCAGTTGGGCTCAGATCAAACACTGAAGACTTGCGCAATTTCACCTGGATCACAATCCTGAAAAGTAATATTTAACCACGATTTCAATTATTTTATATCGATTTTATTATATTCATTTAGCCTGTATGATGAAAATAATCAACATCGACTGAATTAAAATTATTTATATAAATTGTATTACAATCATTACATCATAATCAATAAATTCTATAGCCATACAAAAACGCATGGTTATAAATCATTCGTTGTACACTATACGTTTTTTTTAAATAAAATTAATATTTGAGGCTCTGGTTAGAATAAGTTCATATTATACGGATAAAGGGATACGCCCTTTTTTGTAAAATGAGATTTTACAAAAAAAACTCAAAATTCTCTATCGAACTGTTTAAAAAAATGATATCCTGTCAAAATCATTAACCATAATATTAAATATATTATCTCGAATCTGACAATTTCAGTAAACGCCCTTATTCCACCCAGCCCCTCAATTGTGTATTGACTATTAAAACCAATAATGATAATATATAAAAGTACGAAATAGTTAAAAACAATCATAATATTACCTAACCTTTCGACATAAGATTTTTATTGAGTAAGATTTCTTCATCAATTATCTCGAAACTGACAATTTCAGTGTACGCCCTTATTCTACCCAGTCCCTCAAATGAGTATTAACTATTAAAAACATAGATCTATTTTTATAATATTACCTCACTTTTCGAACTCTAAATTAATTTTCAAGCTTTTCAATTGTTTATGATATTTTACTTGTTTGTCTCGAAACTGACAAATTCAGTATACGCCCTTATTCCATACAGCCCCTCATTTTTATTCAGTATTATTTGAGGTAGTAAACAAGAATACTTTGAGTTGTTTTAAAAAAATGTATTTGTATTTATAATGGCATTAAAATTAATAAAACATGTTTTTATTTTATTAAGTTTTGATTAAAATAATTTTTCAGTATCGTTAGAATATTTTATTATATTTCTTACATTAATTTAATTATTTTAGTATAAGATAATATTTTTTGGAATTATTATAATGGCTTGGGGGGGAAATGATCAATCAATGGAAGTTGTACTCTAAAAATTACATTTATTATGAATAATTGATGACTAATAAATTATAATTTATTACTATTGTTTATTAATTGACCAATGAAATTAATATTTGTTAGATATTTCGTATGGTTATTGTACATTAAAGTGTTCAGAGGTGATGCGATGCAATATCAAGGGATTAACCGAGGTCCGATTGTCGCCCCCTGAAGTCTTGCTTTTTTCCGAATGAAATTTCAGCCATTCAAATATTTGCCATCATGATCCTCTGTGGCCACAAAACTCACTTCCTTCATGAAAACATTACTTTTCGAATTCTTCATGCTCTATTTATTCCCTACAAAGATCTAAAAACGGACGCTTTTCATCCCCATGCACATTTTCAGCGCTACGACTTTCTTTTCAAAAACACACTATTTATGTTGGATTTTCGCTCATGACAAAGTCTGCTTTTTACATTTACTACATTAATTAATTTTCATTTACATTAAAAAAATACATACAATCCTTTTAATAATAAAAACTACCATATGATAAAAAAAACTTCCATTGATTATTTATTTAATTGTCGGATTAATTTTTGATAACTTAAAATGATAACTTACACAACTAAAATGGCTCTAGATATTTACAAAGAATATTCTTGAAAGACGCATAATTTTAATTTAATAGCACAGTTATAAATTGATTTATAATTAAATTGACTATTTTTAACAAAAAATATTGAAATCGGACTGTTAGTTAATAAGACGAGAAATAGAACTATTGCAACAAAACATTAAAATAATCTTTTGAGACTATTTGTAATAAGCAATATTTAATGTGTATTTTTAAAATAATAATTCTTTATATAATTAATCATCCATAATTCTTTCACATCAGAGAAGAAATGCTTAATTTTTAAATTGCCACTTTTTTTATTTAAAAATGGGTTTTTGCCCTTTCGACTAATTAAACCTAATCATTTCATATTTACCTCATAAATGGAATTTTAAATTTTAATAATTATTATGATTTGTAGTTAAAAAGCTTCATTGGATGATAAATTGTGGAAATAGAAAATAATATTAATTAAACATTTTTTATAGTTTTTATATATATATTTTTTTACTCTAAATGATGATTTAATTTTCATTAAATGTTTTTTTAAAGATCAGTAACACAAAAACGTATCTGAAAATTCACAATCAACATATTTAAGTATTTCCTTCCTATTAGGTTAGGAAATATTATGAAAAGATATTGTTTTTAACTATTTCGTACTATTATATTATAATTGTTATGTTTTTAGTTGTAAATACACAGTTGAGGGACTGGGTGGAATAAGGGCGTATACTGAAATTGTCAGATTGGAGATAATCTATTTTAAATTATAGTAAATGCTTTTAATAACAGGATATCATTTTTTTAAACAGATCTATAGAGAATTTTGAGTTTATTTGAAAAAAAAAATATTCTACGGAAAATCGGGAATACGGGCGTATTCCTTTATCCGTAGAAAATGAGCTTATTCTAACCAGTCTCTCAAATATTATTTTAAATAAAACTTTTATTTATTATTCTATTTGACCATGCGTTTTTGTAAGACTATAGAATAATTCTTATGATGTTAGGTTTGTAATAATATATATATATATATATATAAATATATATATATATATATGCTATCTTCTTCTTCTTCTTTATATATATATATATATATATATATATATATATATATACATCTAACATATGAATATGTATTTGTTGTTGGATTTTGAATATTTTAACGAGAATTCATTATTTGATAGGGGCACTCGTAATGGATGTGCTTTCATTAGTTGGTTCTTGTCTCAAAGGTTACTCAATTAACCGTTAGATGGAAGGAACTTGGCGCTTCGTCCATTTTGTCGGTCATGTGTACTACAAAATGGCGGCTGTACTATCCTTTGTCGCATTTGTCCGTGGTTTTTGTACCGCAGAGGAATTAAAAGCCTTTCTCGTGTCAAAGCGAGCTTCAGAAAGCACAGGATATTCCTAAAGGATACATCTAACACATTTTATTACACTCGCACTATTGTATTCAATTATTTATTTCATGTGTGAAAACTGTACAACTCAGTAAAAATATTGGGATATTATTTATACTAAGCCCATCTCCAGCATCAATTAATTTTATTCAAATCTGAAGAAATGTTATCTGTGATTTCCACTGTATCTTTTTCCACTTCCATATCTTTAAATTATGGTATTCAAATCTATATAAATTATAATGTCGCGTGTGAGAAAATTATGATGCTTATAAAATAACAATTAAAAAAACATATCACGTACTTATTATATACATAAATTATTTTAACTGAAATTCTCAATCTCAAATTTTAAAATTGATACATAATCAATATTGTCATTTACTATTTTTTATTAGATTGAAAATTAAATATATTATTAGTTCATTTTAATAAACTTCATATCTATATTACTCAATTCCATAAAGACCTAAATTCACACACAATGTTAATACTTGTACCAGATACATTACATTTTAAGCTAATATTTATAGTATAGTTTTAAAATAATACGAAATTAAGTGGACTTTTATTAATTGACAATATTTTAATAGGAATAGGGTATCCCCAAAAATAAATATATTGTTTTAAAACTATTTAAAAAAAATTACATAATTAAAACCATTTGAGAAACGTTCAAACTGCAATAAGTATATTTCGTATTATTAGGGAATTACTGCAGCTTGTGATTATTAGAGGAAATAAATTTAGGTTTCCATTCACACGTAAGTCAGCTGTGAAATTAGTAAATTAATTTATTATTCATCCATTCCATATCTGAAATAATCGAAATCTATTGAATCAAATTACGGAATCGAGTTTTTTATTTATTACATTGTGTCATTCATTATTGGATATTGTATATTAGGACAGGTTTCCCATGAGACAGTCCAGTTTGATTTTCAATCAGGTGGTCTGTCAGTCAAATAAACCTATCCCGATGGACTTGGTGACACCCATAATGATAATTAATTCCTATTCAACAATAATTGATCGTATCGGGTTTCAGAGACGAGATTAACATCAACCATCAATGCAATACTATTACGATATTGTAAATTATATACTCATATTTATATAAAATGATTTTCCTCTCATATCAAACAAAAATGTTATAAAAATTCTCATGTTAGTTATAGATAAAAAGATTTATATGTTATCTAAGTATTCTAATTCATAAGATGTTTTTTACCATTCAAACTATGTAAAATTCAAATTAAATAAAGAAATTGTAATACGAATAATACTATGAATGATTTTAACTAATTGTAAACCAAGTGAATCTATATCAGAATCTTATTTATAAACTTATAATAATGCCTTATTACAATAAAAGCTAATATGAAATAATCATGAGAACAAAAGTCGCCAATCCGTTCTTATATTGTACTAAAATAATTATAAAAAAGCTAGCTAAAGCTTAAAGAATTTTTATGTGGGCTTTATGTAATGTATATTTTATTTCTTGGATAAAATTTATTAGGTAATATTTTTTTATAGTTGAATTTATTAACTAACCTATCAATTTATAAGGTCAAATTCTTATCTTTTTAGGTTAAGTGAAATTATCTTAGATTAAATATTTTTCATTCGAATGTAAAAGAGTCACTACAAGATTATTATATATTTGTGTGAAAATATATTTATGTACCTAACCTGACTTAACCTAAGATCATTGAAATAATATTAATTCATTAAAATATCCCGTATTGCATTAAAAAGATGTCGATTCTTTTTTCCTATTAAATCAAATACAAAATGAACACAACAATATAAAATTGTCCCGCAGGAAAGAAGGGTGAGTGAAAGGATTCATTGGAATTCTATATTGACCAAATAATATGTATCGATTGTGAAGTTATAGAACTCAATCAAATCAATTTTATACGGAACGAAGAGATTTAGAAAATTCAATTCGAAATAAATTGTGGTTCAAAGAGACCGCAAACCCGCATATATGAGAAAAGATATCCAATACAAGCAATGCAATTCAATGCAATGTTAGTACAGAAAGATCGACAATTTCACGTCATTACCTTTGTGCGTTTGAAATTGCATTATATTAAAATGTCTGCGGTGGGCAGTTCTTGTTGTAGTGTTTCAGGAGAAGTGCAGAAGCGATTAAATATTAAATATTGGCTTTAAAGTGTTCATATAGTCTTGTATAAGGAGTGGTCGCCTCAGGCGTCGTAGTAGACTCGACAAAAGCCTTTGTATCCACCCAGTCAATTACTACAAGACTTCATATTCAAGAACACACATTTCCAAAGAGAAAACTGACAAGAACGAACGCATAATTCTGCTAAGAATTAATAAACGTATGTATTTGTGCTTGAAATTGTACAAAATGGATTAAGCTTTCAAATTTACAATATATTTACTACGACGATGCTGAAGGGAAACTTTTAAAGGATTTTTTAAATTCACAATTCAACACAATTGCATATTTTTTCATAATGTCAACAGCCAAGAGCACAAAAGGTATATCTCCACATTTTTTAGTCTATATTCAATATGTATTATTCGGGGTGGACTTGACATAACTGAGAATATTTTTGAAGGTTATATGGTATCGCAAGATTAATTGAAGAAAAATAACTTTATTATTATTTAGTTAAAAAATAAATATATAATGATATAAATAAATAGTGCTTTTTGGAATCGAGTTTGGACCACCATCTTTGAATCAGCTGTTTCTATGAAGTACTCAGTAGTCTTTTATACGTAATTAATATAATTAATTATTTTTTTATTGTTACAAAATTACAAAAAAACAGATGTAAAAACACACAATCATTATGCGTCTTCTTTTTTTTTACTTTAAACCCTCAATATTAAAAAAGTATATATAAACGTGTTAATCAATTGAATTTGCTCCATAATTATTTATTTAAATGAATAACTATGAAGAAGTAGAATAAATAATAAAAAAAATATATGCGTCACAAACACTCTTTACAATTACAGATAATTAATTATATTGAAGATACTCCATACGATTTATTTAAAAAAATGAAATAAATGTTGATTAATTAGATATGACGATAAAGAAGCCTCTGGTGGTGGTGTGTATTAATGATGGTGTGGGAAGAAGGTTGTAGTCCTGTAGCCTTAAGCCTCAGGTCGACCCGTAAAGGATTAATTGTCCTTTGACTGTAGTACAATATTCCTTTTGAAGTATTCCTCGTATACACGTGTATGTGTGTGACATCATGATACATTTGTTATAACATTGCCAAACTCGCTAATTGCTTCATTATTTAAATAAAACATTCACACGGTCGGTGTATTATTAAATTAACAAGTGCAGTACATTCAAAGGAACCAAAATTTTTACGTGGGTGCTACGAAATGGCGTAGCGCCGTAGGTGTACTGTAGGCGCTATGTATGTATTCATTTATAAAGGTAATTACACCAAGGTAACATTAAGAAGCTAATTAGTATTTATAAATCAAACAAAAACTTAACATAACAAAGAGAACAATAATGAGAAGAAAACAAATAGCATAGATTAAGTAAAACACATTTACAATATATGTAGACTTAATTTAGTTCAAATAAATATCAATGAATAATAAAACTTAGTGGTCATTTAGATCAATCATAATGACTCAAGAATAATATTAATAAAATCCCAATCGATTGTCTTGATCCAGGTTTAATTTAATCGAATTTTCTGTATTTTGAGGATAAATACTGAGACAATTATTAACACGTTGTTGTATCTAAAAAACCATCATATTATATAATTTATTTTAAAAACTACAATAATCAGTGTTCATTTAATTATAACCATAACAATCTAAAAAGAATATCATCGTTTATCAAATATTGAAGAAAAGACTTTGGCATTTTATTCATAAAAAAAAAACAAATTATTTTTTTGGACAAGTGAAAAGCAAGAATATTAATAAATGAAACGTGTTTTATTACAGATTGAAGTTAAAAGTATGAATTATGTTACTGTTACTTAATAATACCAATCATCAATCCCTTTGTTATATATATACAGTTTAAAAATGTAATAATTTATTTATTTTCATATCGAGACTGTTGTTAGTTTCCCATAGATATATCCGATAAGTAAAATTGGGTGGCAGTAATATCGAAGTTTGGATAGTTTTGGGAAACCCAGGTTCAACGGTATATATGGTTGATAAGCTGTAAGGGATTTAGCTGTTGAGCTATAATAATTAAGGTTGGAAGGTAGTGATGTCTCTTTAGTAATAATAGTAATATGTATTATAGTACCAATCCAAGTCGCGGTCATTTCGGATTACAAACAGGGCCTAATTAAATCCTTGGGGGTGATCGTCTCTTTTGACCAAACTACCCTACACTCTCCAATAATATAAATCAATTAAACTAACTCATACTCTTAAGTGAGGTCAAATTAATAAATGGGTAGGAGAACTTTGTTCCAATGCCAGAAAAAAGCAGAACAGGACATGACAAAAAATAAATATAAAACAGAAAATTGCTAGCTACTCAATACTTACACAATAATATATTGGGAGTAACTAACAAAGTTTGATGATGAATTTGAGATTGATTTTGTAGAAGAGAATATCATTAAAAATATTTTATATAACTTAACCCTGAAATTTAATATATCTTCCTATTCTTTAATCAGATGGACATTTTACTATATGGAAACTTTACTTCAATTGGCAGCTTAAGTTGAATAAGGGCGGATAATTCTATATAATACACATTATTTTTTCAATAAAATAATCCTATACGAAAAACCACGCTATTATATTAAAGAAACGATAATTACTCGATGTTATTGAATCTGACAATTTCAGTATACGCCCTGATTTCATCCAGCACATCAATCATATTATTTATATAAGTATTAATATCTTAGAAGTATTTTAAACGTACATAGATGTAAAATATATATGTCTGTAATACCACCAATAAGAATTGTAGTGTTTGGCTCTGATTGGCGTTCATTTTTGGGTTATATTAAAGATATTCAGAAGAAAAAAATCTGTTTTTTTAATGCAACGATACTATTGAGAATATGGGATTTTTTTCAGTTTTTAAAATACTTTTTTTCTATAACTTACATTCATTTTACTCACTACTATATATATATATATATATATATATATATATATATATATATATATATATATATATATATATATATATATATATATATATATATCCATCGTTAGAAATAGTGAAATGTTATAAATAATATAAAGACAATCTCGTTTGTCATTAGAAGATTCGGTGAAATTAATAGAGAAGAGGCTCTATTGCTTTGCAGATGTGATAATTCAACATAATGGCGTCATTATAAATTGACTAAGAATTTTCTCCCCAGGCAATTCCACACACGATACTATCTATTATAACACTACTAATACATTATACATTTATCTAGTCGTTTTACTCTCAAACGTATGCCTTTTGAATAATTACTACAAAAGATATACATACTAAATATACAATATTGTATGCTTCAAAAGCTTCTCTTGCGGTTCAGTCTCTTTCCTTTGTCTACGACTTAATTCATTTCCTAGCGTAAATGTATAGATTATTGAAAATAACACTCTTCCATTTGATACTACTTTAAATGATATGTATATATTTTTTTATTAATAATTAAAAATTATATTTGTTAAATGACGGTTTATTCCGGATCAACAGCAAAAATTACTTAATTTTTTTCATTGAATGAAATATTTTAAAATGTCAGTGCTATTGTTTTTATTCTTATTGAACGCTAAATTTTAAATATTACAATTTTTTATCGATAATATATAAATGTAAATATAAAGATAATGTCAATTTCTTAATTTCAAACGAATCAAAGCTTTATTCTTTTAAACAATTATTATTTGTGTACTAGTATTTTGTAGTTCTATAAAAAACAAGGTAAAAATGAAGTAAATTCACTATTTCAAAAAGCAATATGAAATAGTTTTTTTAACAAATGAATTAATCGAAATATAATAGTAAAGTTAAAAATCACATTAAAATAAAGTTTATTATTTACGTTCAAACTGTTGAATTCTTATTTTATTATAACGTTATTCAATAATCTAAATATGAGAAAAAATATAGTAGTAAGGGAGATTTAACACTTTAAATATTTCAATTATTAATAAATTGATGAAATTAAGGAGAAGTACACAACACAATGCCTTAATACTAAATACATAAAATGCCTATATTAATATTAATTTATGTGCTTTTAATCAATTCTCAAATCATTATTTAATGTCCGTCTTATTAAAATTTAATTATTTGGATATACAAATGATATGGGTTTATAGTTTAACGAGTGTATAATAGTATCCATGGGGAGTTATAGTTGAGTGATGAAGTGTTGCGGGCTGGAATTGCGGCGTATTTGATTCACTTATTAAAGGGGGCTGACCATAAAGCTATCGGATGGTCGATGGTTCTTTTGTGGTGACCTGAAGCGGATATTAAGTCTGCAAAGTTACAATAAATCAAGTGACCTGGTCTCTCAAGACCCCGAACACCACAACCAACTTTCTCCAACATTTCCACTATGTTCTTTCTCATAATCAACGACACGATTTACTATTTTAATAATAATATGACTCTAAACAAGACTTTATTCTTTCAATAAATAAATAAATTATAACCACACATTTCTTTAAATATACTTCAAAGGCAATAACTCGATTAAAAATAATAGAATGAAACATCTCTTTAACTTTAATAGAATTATTTCAACTTGTTCAATAGTTTAATAGATTTAAATATATTGTATTCTTCTTGATACAAATTCAACAAAAGACTTTTTATGGCAACATAATTGTATCAATTAAATAAATTACTAATATTTGAATAATTTATTAACACATCAAGTATCGTACAAATTATTTATTGTAAAAAATGCTTAAGCATGAAAGATTTAATTTTTATTTTATTTACAAAATGGTACCTAAAATCTTTGAATAATAATAATAAAAGCAATAATAACAATCACTGAAAACTCTTTGAAAATAATTAATTTGCTTTGCTTTAAACTTAATTTTAAATGAATTACCATTGAATAGAATCAAACTTTTTATTAATTAATATTTTGAATTGCTTATAAGCATTGTAAATTACAATAATAGCAAGGCAAATAAATTTTAATAAAAACCACCCTATTCTCTATTTGAAATCGTAAAATAAAAGCAACTAGACTTATTTTTCAAACTTTCAAACTTTTTTTATAAAGATTTCTAAAATAAATATTTAACTACGAAGTTTTACTAAAGATATAATGCAATCTCCAGATTGGATAACAAATCTAATGTTTTTTTTTAATGAGCGCATGTCACACTTAACGAGCACTCGATGTCAAATTTGTCTTTGCAATCGAACTGAAATTGGTTATCATAACAATGAATCGTCGACTCCATAATATAATAGTGGTGTTATAATTTGTATGAAGCAACACAATCAATTCCAGTGTGGACGAGTAATGAAGTCACTTGACTGTTGAATCGACTGCCACTTCACTTCTCTCCCACAATATTCTCATTTCCATATAAACATCGACTAATATATTATAATGATCTCCATAAAATTAATAACGTTGCTCAGAGGGAACATGTGTTCAAACAATATAAGGGTATGTGAGAATTCACACTCTGAATCCGAATTCCTTAATAATTTCCTGCGTTGGAGAAAAAAAATTTTTTCCAAAATATTTAATTGAGCTTAATAAATCTAGATTTTTATATCAGATAGCACAAAAAAATCTAAATGATATTTTTCCTCCTAAATAAAAATGTAGGCAATCAGCTCTACATATATATATAAATTAATTATTACATAATATATTTTCTTAGTCTTTTATAAATATAAATGTAAACTTATTAATCTAAAAGAGGCCAAATAAATTATTTAATTTATTTTAGACCATAAACCAATTACTAAGTTGTATTTTTTTACCGTAAGATGTTTTTTTGTCAATTATTTAAGAAATTCTGTAAATAAATGTATTGAGTAACTTCTCTCCATGTAATTTTTTATTAAGATAAGCAGTGAATTTATATCAATAATTAAATTTAAAAAAACACTTGTCATGATGTTTAAATATTTTTTATTGAAAAAAAAATACTAGATGAGTTAATTTGATTTGTGTAAAAAGGTAACATGAAGCCATTAGAAATCCAATAAACTAGTTCATATTTATGAAATATTCTTTTTTTCTTAAATTGTATGGGTAATTGTTCATATTATTTTAACAAACATGTGCGTTTCATAATAATATATAGAGATAATGAAGACTAAAGCATTTAAAATAATAGCTTGCATTAATAAGACAGAGTTTATTTTTAGTTCAAAAATATGATGCTTTGGCATTGTTGGCTTTAATAGGCTGATAAAAGGCGATGTTTTCTATTCCCATGGGCCGAAATAAAGATAGCATACAACAGGTTTGTGAATAGTTGATGTGGTTTGATATTTGAGGGTTGGGCCATTGCTACGGTTCGTTACATAAGAATAGAAGGTTCGTTGCTTTCCCTCTCATCTTTATTATTATTTTTATTATACTAACTTGTTGTTTATTCTTGTTGAACAGTTCAAGTGGCTCCTTATTAGATATGTTTTCAGATTTTTCAGACTACATTCGCCTAAGGCCTATTGTCTGTTTGACCCGTGGTTTGTTCGACACTTTATTTGAACACAAACATGTGTACGCCTGAAGGTTCTGAAACTTTCTCTCTTCCCTTTTTGCTCAACCGCAAGCAGTCACTTACACGGCTAACAAATAATACTCTTTAGTTTTATTGTTCTCTCACTTCTCCTTTGGGTGAGGGAATTTTCATTATAAAATAAAATATTTAAACAACAATTTTGCCAAAAGAAATACTTTTTATTGATAAATAAAGCATAGAATCTGAACTATCTGACTTTATATTTTATTAGCTTTTCTACTAAAATAATGTCCCATACATTTTATATATTCTTAAATACAAATATAATCTATACGATTATAATCTTATTATAGAATTCCTGTAATATTGCATTGTTTCAACATATTTTATTTATTTATTTACGTCCCAAGGAGGTTTTTTGAGAGGGTCTTTTTGAGTGTTTTTTTGTAGAAAAAGCAACGTGTTAAATGTTGGTGATTTATTACTAGTTACACAGGTCACCGACTTAATAATAGCCTCAGTATTCACCTTACAATACAGGAAATCAGAGTAAATCTGGATTAAGACGATCCATCAGGATTTTACTAATATTATTCCCAATATTCCAGTCGTAATAACTGTTCAAAGCATTTTTTTTTAAATTGAGTTCAACAGGATTTGAAAAGTTCAAATGAAAATGCTTCTTTTTTCCCCTTACTAATCGCATAATATAATATCAGATTAATAATTTTCAACTAGAGGTTTTTGTTTGCATTATATATATACATTATAATTTATAGCAATATGCGTTCAATGCTTGTAAAAATCTAACTATTACAAATACGGGAGATATAAAATAAAATTATTGTAACAATGTGTATTTAAGAATTCTGAATAACAAGCGGTTATTTTGCATGTATAACCACACTAACGCTAATTGTTTTATTGCAGAAGAGGTTAATTTGAAAGTGTGTCGTGAGTGTGAAATGGCGCTTTGGTAAAGAGGAAGTGTAGAAATGTTTTCACGCAGTGTCAGTGCTACGCCATACATCGTAGCGAGAGGTCGTGTCTACGGCGTAGTCGCATACAATACGAACTCGCGTGTTACCACTTCACAAACGAACATTAAAAGTGCTGATTTGTTTCGAAAATAAGCTCAAATTGTTTTTACAGGTGTTTCCTTTATGAGAAAGTAATTATCCATGATAATTCATATCCAATATACTTTATATTGTAAGCACTGATAATTGAAAATAGTTTACTATGTGACTGACAAACCAGAAAGTGATGTGACTAATATTTAATTCAAAATATAATTTAAAAAAAGCACTCAAGATGACATCATCTCTCAGAACTCCTCTTTTTTCAATGCTGATATTTTTGGTGACTGCTCATGGTATGTTTTATTTTTATATTAATGAATTAATAATTTACTGAATATTTAATAAACAGTTTACAAAAAAGTAACATTATTAAATTTTAGCCAGTATATTTTTACATACATTAATTGATCAAATGTATTATAATGTTGGTAATAAAGATTTGGTGGTTGATTTAAATCAATTACAAATTGTTTAAATAATCAATTGTTGTGGGCTATTGTCCTTGTGGACCTCTAAATTATTTATTTTATTAATGTTAATAAAAATTTCAATCCAGCTGATTAATTCTTGCCTTATTATGTTTTATCTATCCTTGTATTTCCTTTACTAACAATCTACATTATTAAAATGATAACGACCTTACGTTCCGCTCTTTTCAATTCAGAATTTTGAATACATTTCGTGGTTATTTTGATAGAAATCTCCGATATATTCACATGAACTTAACCAGGTGTTGGCATATTATTCTCGGGGGAGGCTTTTACAATTTGCAGAGTTGAAGGTGTTTGATTCGAATGAAAATCTCCCGTTGTATATTTAATGATGGCATTTGAAATATTTCTTCGTCACAGAAACGAACATAAAATATTCACATCGCCCTTTATCTCCACTCTTCAAATTCAACTAGAAAATGTCTAAACCGACACGCTTTCAATTCGTATTATTTAACAGAGAAACCACTACTTTAAGAAATAATTCTCTTGAAACTATGGAACAATGAATAAATATAGAGAATTAATTAAATCAATTTGTTACATACGTGGCCTTTATTCCAGGCATGGTTATTTTACTACTCAAAATTTTATTTAGTTATATTATCTATTGATAAAGTTAATAAATCTACCATTATTCATCAGGAAATTTTATTAATTTCGATCATTTTAGGTCTAAATATTCATGAATTTTCTTTCAAACAAGATAATTGAAATATTAGTATGGAAAACAAAATAATTTTTAATCATAATAACATGGGAAACATACCAAATTGAAATATAAATAAATTTTTATTAGTAATTAAAATTTTTTATTAATAATGGTATTTTAGACGATTAATCTTATAAGTTTAAAGTATGTATGTATGTGTAAAATGTAAAGTATAATTGGGATATTAAATTGATTGATTTTTAATATCCAACACAAAAGATACTTACTGTATTAGAAACTTTTATGTAAATTCATTGATGATTATTGGAATGAATTAAGGGATTTTCACTATCACTAATATAAGTTTTATCACTTATATACGTTATATATAAATCATTTTTCAATACATTTTACTGGTGCTTCAGTGTATAATATTTGTGCCCTTAATATTTAAAGCATTTCTAAAGCTTACACAATAAATGCATTTCCCATATTCAAATAATGTACACACATTAAGCCCTTCATAAATTCTTTTATTGGCATATTCTCAATAAGCACCATATATAAACTCATATGTAATAGAAGTGTGAAATATTGGCATAGATTAAAGATATTTGAATAATTCATTTAATTAACCCTCATTTAATACGAAATTATTACGCAAGCAAAGTACAGCTATTATTTATTGGTTAAGAACATATTAATATGTGTGTCAATATTATATAATTGGTCTCATAAACAATTGGTTCATTATCTAAGTGCACATTTATATTCTCAATAATTGACAGTTAGAAGGAAGTTTGATGTATGAAAAATATGAGTGGGTTGTTTCGTGTCGTACAAGCTGCCTATAAAAATCCCTGCGGTATTTTGTTGGAAAACTTATAAGATGTGCCAGAAATGTTGCCTCACCGCATTTATTATTTACAATATTTTCCAGATAGGAAACGTCCGGATGATAGAAGGAAAAAGTTCCAAGGAAACTTGTGAAAGACAAGCGAGTAAATGAGAAAAGGTAGACGGATTAGAACTTCCATTGATCTATTACCAGATTAAACGTTTATAAAGATTTATGTTGTTTATATTGATATATTTATAATGGTAATGATATATGGCTAGTATTATTATCAGTGAACGCATTATGCACGCAATATGAATTCTATTCAAAGGAATTAATAATGAGCGGGCATTTACTATGTATAAGGCACTATCAGATAATAATTATTTATTTTATGAAATACTCCTCGCAGGTATTAAAAGATTTGATTTTATTTATACAAGAAAGATATAACACTTATAAAAATCAATACATTTATATTTAAGTGTCGTAAAAATTGCAGTTTCGTAGCAAAAAGACCTTAAAGACGCGCCACGATGCTACGCCGACGTTAAATCTGACGCCATCTTCTTTATTCGCCGAAAGATGTTTAGATTTTATGTGAATAGTCGTTATTTTTAGTAAAAAATAAACACACAATGTCATCAGTTTATATTTAAGACTTATTTCAATTTATTAAATACTATAAACATAAGTAAATTATTATAATTTGCTAGATAATATTCTTTAAAAAAAATATTTTTAAGAAAACTGTTAATCGAATTTAGTACTTGAATTATATTCTTTATAATATCATGTTAAATCTTTATGAAAAAATATACAGGGTGGACTTGAAACTGACAATAATTTAGAGGGTGATAGAGTATCGCAAATATAAGCGAATTTTTTTTGGTTTATTAATTAAAAAATATTCAATAACATTAATAGTGTTTTTGGAATCTACACTAACATTATGGGTCTAATATTAAAATAATAATAATATTCAAAATTTGTCGGTAATCCAATAAATTTGCTCCATAATTATTTATTAGATTAAAAGTGAAGTGAGTAAGTACAAAATTATGAAGAAGTAGAATTAATAATCAAAAATTTGTATGCGTCACAAACTGTAAAAATACTCACTAAATTATAAAGTAATATTTATTGATATCATTTCAATTTTAATGTTTTTATACGTAATTAATATTATTAATTACAAAATATACAAAAAACAAATGGAAATACACACATTCATTATACGTCTAATATTTTTAGTTTTGATCTACAATGTTATACGTAATTAATATGATTGATGATATATGTATTTGCGATTCCCTACCACCTCCTAAAATAGTTCTCAGTTATTTCGAGTCCACCCTGTATATTGGAATTATTAATAAATTAAATGAAGCTTTCATACTTTATATACACATACGATATAAGAAGTCGCAATGCACCCCGAAAGCCAAACCCGAAAGAAGTGCGATACTCTGTGTTTATAAAGGAGGTTTTCATTCATTTATATATAAAATAAATATGCCCAATGTGTAAATCTTGGTGAGACTGTCGACATTGTGTGTATTTTTAGTTGAATAGTATATTTTGGCAAGTGTAGGCCTTCAAATAACGTGCCAACAAATAAAAACAATCCTCCATACAAAGGCTGATGACCCTTGGCTAACTAAATGCACTACATACAAACTCGTGTTACATGCAACTCTAAAACAAACACCATTAATATTACTCTAAATTAACCATTATCAGTACATATCCAACTACTGGGAATTTTGAAAGCTTTTACTAATTTTTTTGCATTAATTTCATTAAATAAAAAAATAAAATCCCTGTTCCTTTACACTCGGAATTAATTTAATCCAACTTCTCAACTTCAGAATACAATGAAACGTATTGCAACATTCGAAGATCTTGGTAGAAAAAAAAAGAAAAGAGCAGGTCATTAACATTATACATATATAAATTTATTGACAGGTATATTTCCATTGACTCTTTTACGTGACACGTGTGCTTTTTTCAATATTTGTTTTTTTAATAATGATATTTATGTAACTGATAACATAGAATATAATATACTCCAGCGTCAAATTTCTTCTTCCATCTATGATAACTAGAATACGGTATATAAAATTCTATCTTTCTCAATTTAAGGAGTAGAATCGTGATTTTTTGACAGAATCTGCGCAATAATTAATTAAATAACAATATGAGAAAAAGTTTAAAACGTAATATCTCCACTCATAATACTCTTTGTTATATATTATATAAATTTACATCTACTGTTTTAATCCAATTTATGAAACACATTTATAGAACTATTGACATTAAATAAAATAAAAATTGCCTTGATCAAACGCTAAACGAAATTAAAACTGCAATCGGGATTAAAATTGTCAATACAAATTTGATTGTATAAAATTATATATATTTGTTGTTTTTAAATTACTGTCTCAAATAGTCATTATGTATAATGATTGTTAATTGTCCAGAAAACAAATAAAATAGTTTAAATTGTTGATAGTGTTGAATTCCATAATGTAAAGGAATATAAAAATAGAAATTAATACTGTGGAAATTCTTTAAAATAGTTATATAATATAATTAGATGCATAAATCAAGACATTTATTTAAACTAACGGTACAAGTTCCGAAAAATCCTTAAAATAATAATAAATCCAGTGTTTCAATCCAATAGTAATTAGTTGAAAGCATGTTAAAATTACAGTTTTTATAACTGTGCCGAGCATAAAAAGGGTCTAAAATACCAACTGTGAGGGGACTCATAAATGTAAACGAAATTATCCCATAAAAATTGTACTCTTTCGCGAACAAAACACAACAAATAATATGTTTCAAAATTTTTATACAGTTTGTATCCGGATACAACTTCTTTCTTATGTTCACTTCCCCGAAAAACAATGCCGTATTTAAATATAAAATAATATTTTTCTGTGACGAAATCAGATACGTGTATGAAAAGTAAACGAATGGGGACAAATTTCATAAAGCAGTGAAAATTTTCTTTGAGCAAAATGTCCAAATTGAAAGAGGCAGTAAGCAAAGTATGAACATGATTTCGTCCCTCTGTGTCTACCCTTATAAATAAAATATTTATTATATGACATCTTCAGAAGTACAAGCAAATCGAATAAAAATGTTGCCGATCACTTAAAAAAATATCATCGGTTAAATAAAATAATATGCGATGTAAAAATAAATTCATGACATGTGTTTAAGACACAAAACGCCAGTCAGTCTTGTCATATTAATTTTGTTAATTTAGAAACGTTGTTCACCAAAATATCTCTTGCTTTCTCTAATTAAATCTCTTAAAGACACGCGAGCTCTTGAGAATAAATCTCTTTCGGTTTGGTCGTGACGAAGTTTAATTAGAGTATTATTATTTCAATATAATATTCAAATGACGAATTCTACACGCGTGGATGTTTAATTTATTATATATTTTCAGGGCGAATAACAAGATCCAGTTCTTCAGTCAGTGCACCTCCTTCCACTGGAATAGAAGAATATTCTAACGGTAAGATACAAATATTACCAATTGGAGATAATTAAAAAGTAATTTGTGGATGTGAAGACAAAAAGGTTCTGATTTAGATTTGCTCTCTTTATTTTTAAAAGCGATTGAAACAAAAGGTCCACAGTCATATCGATTGTGGCCAAATACGTTTGCCAAATATTTGGAAACTGTAAAGTGTGCGGAAAGTCGAGCGAATTACATTTTTAATACAATTATTTAGGATACCGCTATAATTTTTTTTCAGTTATCTAATAAGCAATCGATTCATATGGACATTAATAATGTTAATCTTTAATATGAAGATTTTCAATTATGATTTTTTTAAAACCACAATATCTTATTTATCATCGAAAAATATTATGAACTAATATTTTATTATTATTATAATTTTTTAATCAGTCAAACCGTTTAAAATATGCATATAAATATAAATATTATATCAAAACATATTAAATCAAATAATGATGACTCGTTAGCTCAATTTGTTAAAAGTTGGACACGAACCAAAAAAACCCAGACTCGAGTTCTGCAATAAATGGTGTAAACAAGTCGTTTTTTCGGGATTGTTACAATTTAATATACATTGATATTAATAAATAATAATTTTCATTTGTGTAGAAGAAATGTAATTTTTGTGTGTCGATTTATTTACCAAAAAATAAATAAAATACATTATATTTCCAGTAAATTTAGTGTTTGTAGTAAATATGGTTGGTGGTGGTGAAAAAAGAATGGGAGCGACAGAAGCTAAAGCGAGTTTCTGTGTTTTATTGTCGTCTAATTTTAGGTTACGCTCCAATCCCTCAGCTTTTATATTTTATATCATATTTTGTTCTCTTTTAGATTTCGACCCATTTACAAGTACCGTGTGATAAATTAAAAAAAATCAAACACCACCAGACTATATCAACTAATTTCTCTCATAAATGATTCTTGATGTGTACAGCGTAGTAAGCCAACTACGGCGTAGCATGAGCAACTACGGCGTAGCGTCAACACATACAGCGTAGCATGATACATCGGCTGTTGTCACGAAAACTTGGCATGTAGCGACGAATTTATGTGAGGCAATCAAAGCCAACCTCAGCGTCCCAACTATGAATATTAAATTTTGCATCCTGCTCTCCTTAACATACCGTGTTTTTTATTTTTATTAACTCAACACGAGCCAAAAAGTCAGTCTAAAATTATAAATTCGAAACCTGTTGCACTGTTCATTTAAAATAAAATAAAATGTTTACGGCTTATATACTGAATAAAATCGTCAATATGAAAGCATTCCAGAGAAAAGCTTTAAATGAAAATTATTTCCCATAACCTTATAGATGTAATTTCCCATAATGCATCACGCAACTTTGGTTTAATTCCTCTAATAATTATTTACACAGGGCCATAAAGCATAGCCAATAAAATACTTATCGTGATGATGCGGGTTTAAAATCCAGACAACGTGGCTTTATAGTTTTAATCACGCTGAAGTGAAACACATAAACACTAACCATATTTATTTAGTGTGAAATATTCTCAAGAATATATGTATGTTTATAGTCTTATATCTAATCTACTTCATGGTGTACTCATATTCTTTTACGAAGACTTTAACCTCGTCCAATTCCCCTTAACAAACATTCAAACTCCATAAAAACTTCGTAGTCTTTTTATGGCGTACAGATTGCGCCAGGATAACCAACAGGAATTATTGTCTATTTCACTTTTATAGATTTTAATTAAACACTTTATCTACAATCATAATGCCTACTTTGAAGATTGAAGTTCAACTTATATATATACAATGAAAAAATATTTGAAATTATTTCTATGCAGCGTTTAAAATAATTGGATTAAAACCTCCCAAATCCATTTTATTTCAAATATTGGTTAAAACAAATTCCCTTAAACCTCCTATTTATTTATTATAATATCATAAATACACGAAAGAAAAGATAATTTCAAAAAAGATTTCTGCTTTAACACTTTTTGATTCGTACTCGATTTAGAAGTTTTTGATATTGATAAACTCGGATGTTCTTATTTTTGTAATTATTATTATATAGAAGTCTAATTATTATATAGAAGGTAAAAAGGCTATTTTTCTGATGCGCTTCATCTAGGTTGCATTACATAATTTCAAGAAATAACAATAATTTTAAAAAAACACTTTTTTGCTATCTATATATTATTTATTTTTATATGACCCAACCCTTTTATTTATTTTAAAATATGTGTGCTATGGCCGATGGAATGTTTTCCTTTATTAATTATTTCATAAAACCCCTGTGTTTATATGTTATTCCATTATTTTAGTTAAGAAGGTTACAATAAATAAATTGATTAATGTTAGTATCCTAAATTTGATAAATATGTATTTAAATTGTTGACTTCGTGGTGGAATTTCATAATTTAAAAAAATATTTTATTTGTAATTTCCACAGTGTTTTTATAACAGAGTTTGAGTATTTTCGACTACTAACTTGTAGTCATCTTCAGAGACTATAGTTATCGTCAGATAATAAGTTATAATGTTCTTTAAAATATTCTTTAGTGAAAGTCTGTTTTATACGCATCGAATATTTTTTTTAATTTTAAACGTAAATATAAAATTTACGTTTAAAATAAAAAACAAAAATGTCGAGACTAGATGTTCATTTTAAAATGTCTCCTCGTGAATATTAAAATACTAATTGAAAGTGTGAGGACAGTGTCCATCGTGGGGTAGTTATGATCAAAGAGTTCTACGACATATTCATTAGTGACCTCAGTATACTTTCATTCACAGCTGCTTTTAATATTCAATGGACTTTTTGTGCGTCGAGAAAGACCCCTGCCAGACATAGAAGTCAACTATAAAGTTATAAGAACATATAAAAAATTAAAGAGTATAAATGGCGTAGCAGGTGTAGATGAATTTAATCATAATGATAACATAACACAACATTTCTTATTTAAATAAATTCAAAGCCTTTGTAAAGGTATTATTTTAAATGTATCAAAAGATTATTATATTAAATATTTTATGCCCTATTTGAAACGCTCATTTTTTTAAATGATATTAATTTATTTCCGGTACCGATATGGTAATCCCAACGGTATGAGCGACTGGTAGAAGATGTCTCCATGGTTTATTCATAAGTGGTTTCAGGCCACACCGCGCTGAAAATTGAAGGGAAACTTCGGGTGAGAAAGTGCTTAATCGATAGTGAATGCTCATACTAAATGAATATATTATTTACTATCAAACTATATATTTAACTGAAATGCTCTATAATAATTCTCAGCTGCGGCAATATTATACTTGTGTGGTTTATTCAGGTTTTCTCACGTCTTCTCGGTGAAGTCAGCACATTTTCAGTTTGATGGTGAAGACAACCTTAACTAAACCATTTTCAGCAAACACGTGTTTGTATGGAATCTGGACATATTACATTTACAATCTCAACCTCGATATCAGTTAACCCGAAAATTTACTCATTAATGACTTGAAACGAAAATACGCTCAATTTTTATAAAGGTATTATGTGTATGAAAGGTATAATATATGAAAGGTGAAATGTATCGCTTTCCAAATCGGAACACTTTCATTTTATGATATTTTCTACTAAAAACGTAGTGTATATCAACCTCAAAAATATAATATCATCTATTGTCTACTTTGTAATATTCAAACAAGGCTGGATTTTTCCCTGCTTACTAAATGTTTACTAGCTTAATTAATGATGTCACTTAGTAAGCTATTTCAAATTGACAAAGCACGAAAAAACCCGCCATTAATATAAATAACGATTATTTAATGTGTATATCAATATTTCTTCTACCTTAACCCGTCCGTTAATTCGCACTATTTTGGAAACAAAATCAAATTCGCATGATTGTTTTTAAAGTGTTGAGTTTTTTGTTTCACCTGACAATTTGACAGTTTATGACTTATTCCACTTTGAATAACCGATTCAATTTAATATTTTATAATTTTCTTATTGCAGAATCCCTATTTCCTCAATTCGCAGAGCCCGTGGCAAATGTCACAGTGTCTGTTGGTAGAGATGCTCTATTAGCTTGTGTTGTGGACAATCTCAAAGGATTCAAGGTAACCCAATTAAACAATTATTATAGATGATATTATACAAAGTTACTTGATGTCGTTTTATTATATATATTAGGTGGCCTGGGTGAAGGTGGAATCGCAGACTATTCTCAGTATCCACCATAATATAATATCCCAGAATCCCCGCATCAGCATTTCATACAATGACCACAGATCCTGGTACCTTCACATCATCAACGTCCAGGAATCAGACAGAGGATGGTACATGTGCCAAGTGAATACAGACCCGATGAGGTCAAGACAGGGATATCTTCAAGTTGTCGGTAAGGTTAAACGTTTCAATAGGTTAGTTTTTGACTACGAGCTACGCCAGGTTAGGATAGTTTAAATAAAATTTAAAGTAACTAATAATACCAATGTTCCATCATTTCAATTTCACCATTGTATATTTAACATTAAACAAAGCTTTTGGATAGATTATTTTATACTCAAAAATAAAATAAAATGATTTTGAAAATACGATTGATTGATTTAATATATTACAATTTAAAAAATGCTAAATCAAATTAAAAATAATGTCCGAGACAGATGACAAGAAATTTGATACATCGAAAACTATTCTATACTTATATCTTTGTTTCATGAAAATTCTTCATGGGTGAAATTATAATGAAAAAGGTTGAATTTTATATGAAAAAGATTTAAATTATTGGTTGTATTGACTTTTGGGTGAAATTCCATCATAAATATATTTTTTAGTACAATATATTGTGGAAATTACAACAAAAAAAGCTAAATTCGATATGTAAAACCTTTGTGTAAAAAAAGTACGAATACTCTTCAGTTTTAGATACATCAAATGGAATTAATGAGCAATCAACGAACTAATTGAATATTATGTATTATCATCTAAAACCAATTTCAGCTGTAGAACGGAAAATAAGTGTTATGGAGATGTAAATTTAAAAAAAAATTGAAAACCAAGAGTCAATAGGTTTTCAATTTTTATAGTTTAATAGATATACTGTTATTTTACCGTCAACGGATTAACGATCTTACTCTATTCATTCGTAGCCTTTATATTAGCCTCTATTCATTTATAGCCACAAACCTTTATACTTCGTAGCCTCACAAACATCAATCATTTATACTCTAATGATACAAAATATCTGTTATAATTTCCAGTACCACCGACTGTAATAGACGACAAGACTTCAACAGACATGGTGGTCAGAGAATCGAATAATATAAGTCTTGTATGCAAAGCCTCTGGTTATCCTGAACCATATGTGATGTGGAGGAGAGAAGACGGAGAAGACTTCAATTATAATGGGGAAAACGGTGAGTCATCTCGAAAACAATAATAAGTCTTACCTGCGATGTTAAAAAAGCAATGTCTGCTCAAGAGAGGCTTTTAGTGCACTATATATCAAGATAATTTACTACCGAGTTAAATAACTACGAGGAAATTGTCTCGACAAACCGAATAAGTCGCCGTAAAATTGCAATTCTGTAGTGTGTAATAAATTTTGAATATCTCATTTACTCTGCTGAGAAACGGCGGACATGATGATACATAATATAAAAATCGGAAATGAGGAAATGCGTTTAAAGTTTTGATTAAAAGAATATTCTGTCGGTCTGGCGGAGTTAATAAGGGTGGAGCTTTACTCGGATAGAAAAAGTTACAAGGAATGAATAAATTCACCTGCGCCATATCAGATTATGCCGTTGCACAGAAATACTGCACAAAAAGTATTAGATTGGACACAAAAATGCGAAGACTTTTAATATAATATTAAACGATAAACCCAAAAACATGTGCCGACAAGAGAATTAATATTTACCTAATATTAATAATAAAAAATACTTAAATAATTACACAGTAGGGGTGTCGTATAAGCTACGTCTATTTTTATATATTATTGAATAAGGACAGCAATTTATTATTATGACTTCCTTTTATCCCCAAACTGTGGAATTATTCAGTTAATTCCTTATTTATCAACGCTAAAGAATTGTGGTTATAGTCGTAGTATCTGGGCGTAGCAAAGGCAGGTCAACGACTACGATTCTTTATTAATTTATTAAAATTAATAAAAAAACACTCCGCTTCTACCAAATATTATTTTCTTGATTTTATAGCAACACTGTTTATTATAATTTTACACTACACTTGTAACACAATTATTTATTATTTAGCCACATTTCACTCTACACACAACGATTTACTCAAATACACTTCTTAATCAAGGCACACAGTAATTTCTCCCAGAATTATCTGTCACTATTCAATATTTGAATCGAGTACCCAATAATGAATATTCTTTTTAAATATTAAATTTGTTTATTTTAAATAGTCTATAATATATTTTTGTTTGTTTGTGATACCTTAACTCATGTTAAAATAACCGAATAACAAATTTATCTCACATAATAGTTTATGATATCAATAATTATTAAAGATTTTACCATTTGTAATGGTGGGAAGGTAAGATCTTTATGTCTTGTTTAAAACATGTATATTTTTTAACGTCATGGAAACGTAAACAATAAGTTTTTCTTGTATTTTATATTTTATATATAGAAATATACACTATCTATTATTATAAAATTGGATAATTTGGTGGTGTTGTCATAAATGAATAAATGTCTCTACACTTTTCAACCGCCAAACTTACAATCTCTTCTAAGGGTTTCCCTGAAAAGTGCTTTAGCAATGAGTAGTCCGTTTTGCCTGAAATAAAATCGCAGTCACTTTTGATTGAATAACTTCAGCTCAAAAGGCTCAATTCAATTTTATATTTTTTATTAGTCAACGTGGTGGATGGGGATACCCTGACTATAGTGAAGGTATCGAGACTTCATATGGGTGCTTATCTCTGCATTGCTTCCAACGGAGTACCGCCTTCAGTCAGCAAGAGAGTCATGCTTATGGTACAATGTGAGTATTTATTAGATTAAATGTTTAATATATTATTCAATATTATTTTATTATTCAGTCCCCCCGATGCTTTCAATCCCCAATCAGCTGGAAGGAGCATATATTGGCCAGGATGTGGCTTTGGAATGTCATACCGAAGCCTATCCTAATTCAATTAATTATTGGACTACAGAAAGAGGAGATATGATTCTATCGGGTATGTTTAATATTATTAAAATATCATTAATATTAAAATCAAATTGATGGATTGGTGAACACTGGGTGAATGTTAAGGATAATCAATGATTTAATGTGCATAAGTTGAATGAAATAGTCCTACACTACAAATTTCATTCAAATTTACGTGTGTTTTAAAATATTCTCTTGCTTAATTATGCGTCAATAACCCAAAAACGTATCTGAAATCTGATGGAATATTTTATTTTTAAATAAGCTTCTTATATGCATAAGAAGTGTGTTATTATTAGTTCAGTTCATAAACAAATAATCTACATATTTAACTCAAGGTTTTTTGTAGATACGTTTTTTTCTTACTTACTCATCGATAATAGAACGAAATGGATTAAGAAAAACTGCAAAGATGAGCTTTTTTAACCCAACCTTATTAAAGTTAATTAATAAACATGGTTAGTAACCGAATTTCAACGTAGACCTTAATTTATTAAACTTGTTATGAAAATATTATGAATAAACAGAATAACTTATTAAAGACCGTGATTAGTCACACATGAAGACTTTGTTAGAATTTTATACCGATTATAGGCGTTTAATATAAGTTAGTTCATCTCTGCAAATAGGTTAAATTTTCTATACAAATAAGATATAAAGATTATTTTACTAATCGATGGGTATTATCACTATAAGTAATATAATAAATTAATAAAAGTTCTGCTATGTCTCACTCTCAAAGTAGTTATTAATATTTTAATTGATGTTTAGTTAATTTCAACATTTTCAGACTTAAACTCTCTTATTTGAAGCCAAATATTTTATTTGCTAATCGATAGTTATTATCACTATCAGAATTATAACATCACTCTCAAAGTTGTTAGTGTAATTGTAATTAGGTTTTACTTGAGTTCAATACTTTCAGACTTAAACTCTCTTATTTGAAGCCAAATATTTTTTAGTATCTGGTTCAAAATTTTGATCGTCCTTATAAAGTAGGCGTTTTCAAGTATCGAAAATGTCTGTTGTTCAAATTGATATTACATTATAGAAATGGAACCTACAGGTGACAAGTATGAAGCAGTCTCGATGGACAATGGCTACAACAGATATATGATGCTGAAGATTAGAAATGTGGGTGCTAAGGATTTTGGATCTTATAAATGTGTAGCCAAGAATTCATTAGGAGAGACAGATGGACTTATCAGACTGGATGGTGAGTCACATTAAGTACTGTATAAGCTTTTAATAATAAATATAAATTATTTAAACTAATTCAGAAATACCCGCTCCTTCGACTACAACTACGATGGCTTCATACATTTCAAATTCAGCGGTGCCAAACAGAAAACGAGGTATTTTTCACATATTACTTTGTTAGAATGCTAAATAATCCTGAAATAATTACATACACATACTTGTGACTCAAGTCTTGTTAATATGCGATCAGTTGAGACCAAACACAAAAAATACAGATCGCTATTATATTAAATTACAGTGGGTTTCATCTTCTTGGTGTTATAGCTTTTACTTATATTTAAAAAATAATCATAATTTCATTGGGCATTTTTAAGTAGCCCGAATTTTCGTATTATTTTCGAATTAATTAGAAAAAAATAATGTTTTTATTAAAATTTATGCATATTTTTTTAATAAGTAAAAGGATACAGTATAGGGATATTATGTATTCAAAAGCAAATAGTGCAGGTTTTAAATTGTCTCCTTATTTATAATTGTTCATTAGTATTGGGAATAAAGATTATTAAATATACTTGTGAGGTTTAATATGCGACTAGTTGAGACCAACAGGGAAAAGAGACAGATCGCTATAATATTAAATTAACAGTGGGTTTCATCTTCTTAGATTTATAGCTTTTACTTATATTTGAAAAAAGCCGTAAAATATTAATAAAAATAATCATAATTTCATTAGGCATTTCTAAGTAACCAGAATTTTCGTATTATTTAAAAATAAACATTTTTTTATGATTTTATTTAAATTATTTAAATATACAGTATGAGGATATTTATATATTTAAACACAGTAAATGTAGGTAAATTGTTCCCTTACCTTAATATTCATTGATTTAACTAAAAAAAATGATTTAATCGGTTATTATTATGACTGGGCGATCGGAAATAATATTAATAAAATCCGGATCGAGCGTCTTCATCAAGGTTTACTCTGATTTCTGACTGGAATTTGGTGACCTGTGTAACTCGTAATAGTTAATAAAAATATTTGATCGGTTATTATGATTATCAGGAGATTAGGAATAATATTAATAAAATCCCGATCGATCGTCTTGATCCAGGTTTACTCTGATTTCCTGTATTGTTAGTTCAATAATAATTGTGTAACTAGTAAAAGTTAAGATCACCGACAAACAATCAATTAACACGTTGTTGTGTCTAAAAAACCAAAATTTGTAAAATCCTTCTCAAAAAGCAGCTTAGGGCTATATTAAAAAATAAGTAATTTTGAATTGAATTAAATTTTTACCTAAAAAAGTATCCATTTTAATTGTGGTTTTTACAGGTAAACAAATCTACATAATACTTTAACAAAGAACACGTTAGCATTTTAATATTTGTATTTATTTAGAAAAGCATCGTCGGAAAAACTTCACCAACAGACACAAGCATCCGCAAAACAACAAAGTGATGGACGACTACGAAACTAACGACTGGAGGGATTCAGGTACATTATATTGAAATAATAACAAAAGCTGATGATTCATTTAAAAAATAATATTTCAGAATATGAATACGCATTGGGATCTGAAAGACCTCCACCATCGGCATTGAGCTCTTCTTGTAAGACTGTCAATTTCATACTTCTCCTTCCACTGGCTTTCATATCAACTTCGCCTGTATTCTGCTTCACCAACAGATGAGCGTAGTAATAATTTAACTGTAGAAAATATAACAGACAATCCAGTCTCCGCAACAATAATAACTAATAAGATCGCTGTGTCGTCTAGTGTGAATGTTTTGTAAATAAAAATAATCTATTGTATCGCTCCGGCAAGGATGCGGGATATTTTGTAATACGCCTATGTTATATAATAAGCTTCGTGAATAAATAATATTAAATACTATGGAATCTCGATATACATATGTACCATATACGACCTATGCTTGGAAGATGACCGGCGTGTGTGCTTTGTGGTATATTAGAAGGCCGGACAAGTGGATGATAAATATCAACAATTAATTAAAATTATAAATAGATTCAGACTACGTCGTAGCAGCGTAGACCCTTGTTAATTTATGAATTTGGGACAATTGGACAGAGGCAACTATAATTGTCTCACTCAGACTCGTCTGCTTGGTCCGCCATCTTGATATTAATACCAAACCTGATAACTGCAGTAAATTAAATTGTAAAAAGATTTGTGCTTGAATAACATTGGGAAATATTACAGAACTTTTATAAGTGCAATAATAACAACTTTGCGCGATGTGCATTGGCCACCGCGCAGCTGTAATTCGAGTATTATTTATTGAAAGCGATTAATGAGGAATGTTAAATTAATCACATTAAAAATTAGTAAGTCCATCATGTTGAAAATATAATCAAAAACGTATAATGTCGAGATTCCACTGAAGCTTGGTGTGTGTTAAATAATTATTTGAAACCCCATTCTCTAAAAATTATTGTGATACTAATCCATTGTAACAAAGCTTCCCGAATAAAATTACATAACAGTATTAAGTAGAATAATTCTATAGTGCCGAAATGTTTTTTTTACAATTAAGTATATTAAAATAATCAATGTTGAAAACTCTCTAGTATGACTGTGCTTCTAAGATTCTGAAACTGTATAATGATTATATTATTGATTGATGTAATAAATTAATACGTGACTATATTATATTTTTTTATTTATTTGCCATTCCCAAAGTGAGTTATTTAAAATTTAAAAAATAAGTGTGACATTCAGTCTACAAACATAGGAAACAAGGTAATTCCTATCAAATATATTATACTAGGTGTACTTTTAATAATTGAGAATATTTTAAACGGTATCACAAATATATTTATTTTTATGCTTAATTATTAATAATAAATTAATTAACAATGGAATTGGCAATCAGGTAATAAAAATAAGCCGTTGTCATTCCATATAGATGAAAAATAAAAAAATTGTAGCTTATAAAATACCCAAACTGTGCAATAACCGGTATCTATTGTTAACTGATTTTAACCCGGTATTATGCGTAACCGAACAAATTAAATAAATTTTATATGTTTGTACGTATAATCCCAAGTTAATATCAGTTATAAATTAAAACCAGTTTTTAGAATGCCACCCCAAATTATTTTAATATTTTTAAATAGGGTAAAGTTAATCATGTGTAAGTCAAGTCTGAACTTTTGATGATTTGGTCTACAAATTGAAGAAAATGAATTTATATGTAAAATAAAATATTTCGTTTTCCTGGACCAAAAATTCCACAATCTGGCTACTAAGGGCTAGTTTCATTTAATCATAAATAATAAAAAAAATAAGAATATTCCTTTGAAGTTTGGTAAAACCCCATGCAACCGATTTCAGTGTAATAATATAAGCAAATAATTAATCGCGAAAAAATCCTTTATTATACAAGTATGAAGACAACAATTAATGGTTATCATGAATGTGGGTGTTTGTGTGAAATATGAAATATGTAATAAGAAAAACGTATTTCCCACCAGGCTACGCTAATCTGACTTCTTCTCCATAAATAATACAAAACACGCCTTCTACGGAATGAATTTTCTTATAAAATCACGATATTTTATTTTATTTTGTGCGGTCATCCTTCAACTACACTAGACAATTCATCATCAAAGCCTTAAAATCCTTTAATTAATCTTAAAAAAAATCATCCTCATAATCTATACAGTATTTCAGCATAAAACATACATTTATAATTAAATTATTTTCAATTTAAATAAATACATATAATTTAGGTATTAAGTTTTTATAAAATACAATAGATCTTAGGAATCAGACTTGGGTGTACAAATTATATGAAGTAACATGAGAATTTTCATTTTTATTTGACAAGAGAGGTAATAAAAGTATGGGAAAAAATAATATAAAACCCCATTTATCAATATAAGGATTAATAACTATAGGTAAATCTACGTTAACAAAATAATATACTTACTAAATAACAGTTAGAACTATAAATATTAAAAAATATACAGGGGTGAACTTTAATTATTGAGATTATTTTAAGGGAAGGTAGAGTTTTTTAACAATATTATAAAAAATAACCCTTAGTATTGATTAAAATAATAAAATCCTTATATATTTTTTATATATTCTATTATTTTTTTTAAATAAAATGTTTAATTAATAATAAAATGATGAACAGTTTGAGAATCTCCGGTTATTAATAATGATCTTAGTATTGTATGGCAACACTGTTCTCTTATTTTGAATGTGAAATGATAGTGGTTTATTATTATTAGGGGAAAATACGACTACAAGTGACCCAAATACCAATAATAAATTTTGAAATATTTTTTGGGCCGTATTCAATATAATAGTGTATTAGTGAGTCGTGCTATATGGTGTGTACGAATAGACTAAAGTTTGGTAGTATTGATGTATACGCATACGCACCGCACGCACACACTCTCATTACACTATTGTATTGAAAACGGCTCTTTATACTATCGTATTTCATAATAACCGTATAGGAAACTCAAAGCATGAATTTGAAGAGGAAAAATGTTTATTTTTTTTTTTTCAGATGCATCAAATACTATATAATATTCTCATTTCTTATATTATTATTTTGATTTGAATGCAGCGTATATTTGAAATTGCATGTATGTAAGGGGTGGTGAAACAGTCCACCCTCACTATGGTGAAGAGGGTGGTTTTGAATAATTTATATGCAGGGTGACATTCGAATGAATGCTTCAATTTTGCGAAATCGAAACTCTGATTTGGATTTGAGAATGAAAAATCCACATCGACACCTTCATTTACTAGTCGCTAAGTCAATTTTATTACTAGGGGAAGTTTAAAAAAAATTAACTTTAATAAATGTAAACGCCATCGATCATTATTTGTTATTTAGTTTGGCTGATTTCAATTTAATCGGAATTTTATAATATTATTTGCGGTCAAATAAAATTATAGTTTGAGGATTTAAACCCACTACACATATTAGTAATAACTACACTTTGTTTTTTATGATCGTGGAGGAAATGTTAAACTTTAGACGTGTCATGGGGTGACACTTATATATCATTTTATAATTGGTCACAAAATAATATATTTATTTAATCTTATGAAGTCTTTTATAGGGAATATAAATACATGTTTAAATAGGAAATATTAAAATTAATATTGTCGGCTTTCTCTGCAGATTGCGTAAGTCCATTTTGCCAAATTTTACAGGAGAGACAAAAAAACTAATTCAAGCTGAAATAAGCCGACATTTTTTGTTTATCAATATTCTTAATCATTAATTGACTGAAATTATTTTAGGGTTTCGCAAGAATAAGTGAAAAAAAATAATATTATTAATCAAAAAATTTTAAATAATAATAATGCTTTTGGAATTAAGTTTGAGACCACATCTAGGAATCAGCTGTTTCTGTGAAGTACTCTGTAGTGACTGTCGCGTGTGTAATGTGTCTGTTAAATACGTAAATAATTAATCTTTTCTAATCAGTTAATCTAAGTCCACCCTGTGTACGATTTTCAACATTTTATTTTTTGGTGATTACATATAAATACCAATTTAACCATTTTTTCTGAATAGCATTTAAATAAAATATTTTAAAGTTACGCAGTCTGCAAATAGAACCAAATTTAACATTAATATCTATAAAAATACATACCTAATTTAAATTACATTTTACATATTATTAAAGACTAAACAAGAGAGAATAATATATTCTGTTACGAGATCGCAAATCGCAGCTGTTATATGTTTTAAATTATCAACAAACTCAAAGTATTAATGTCAAAATAAGCGGTGTTAATTTACTTATCCAATTTTTACTATCAAATCTCGTTAACGCGGAAAATAATTTGATCAGTTATTATATTAATTAACGAATGTCCTCGTAAAAGCACTATGAAAGGATATATGTCTTTATATAAATATCGTACGATAAGAAAGTTGTTGAATTGCCAGATTTTGAATGGGATGTGTGAATATATTCAGAAGGGTTGTTCAATTGAATTGGCAAGGTATACATTACTTGACTCAACTCAGATTTAGACCTTTTTCACGTGTTTTCGTGACTTGAAAACCTGAAGTGAACCTTCCCTCTATTTGAAGCACACCTGAAATATTTACTTATTCTGTCCGAGAAACGGTTTATTCAATTTAGATTATAATACTTCGCCATTTTTCATAATGCCCAAATAATTATTATACAACATGTTTTCATTTGAAACTAAAATATATTTTTCGCCATTATGTAACACCAGTGCGATTATTAAAAAAAATAAACTAAAACGGGTCTATGCATTTTTTTAATAATAAAATAATTTATTATGACAGCTTGAGAATATTCGGTTTTATTAATGAGTGAATATATGTTGCCATCAGAGAAAAACCAAAACAACTTATGATGTCATCGCATTAGTTCAAGTTCAAATTGAATACGTCAACAAGGTATTGTTATTTACTTGCAATGTTCATAATGCATTTTGGTTGAAATTACGCTGTACCGTACTTTGTTTACATATTCAAATCAGGCGGTCAATCACCTAATAAGTAAATACGCAAGATTATCAAACTTTGTAAAATAATAATTAAAAATTGAAAAGTTTAAATAGCTTACTTGGACCATTACGGAATATACATTTAATGTACAATTTTTTACATTTAATTATTTGAGTATCAATAAAAGACATGTTGTATGTACAATTTGAATGATGTCAAATAAAGCGGCACCACTATTGTTACACCAATTAAAAAATAAAATTTGGACCATATATAATATTTTTTTTGTAACAATATGACTGTGATTTTATGGCAAAACAGGCAATCTCCTATGGGACACCATCATTTTGTGACTATGCGTGAATAAGCAAATCTATTTCCATTGACAACTTTCAAAGGATAACGTTTCAGAATTTCCAATGAACCCGAACATTCAATACTATTGAATAACACACACTTCTGGGAAAATATATAAATTGTTTTTTACATACCTTAAGTATCTCAGATCTCGCTAAATTATTCCTATGCTGCAGAAAGTCTTTATTTTTTTGTTGAAACTATTCGGAAGGGGAGGGAACGGGAGCAGGTAATTTATGGCTCTTCGGGTGCTTTCCTTAGGTGATTATGCAGATGAACCTTCTGTGTCGCTAGACCTTAAAAGATAAACGACTATTCCATATATTAGTAATCATACTAAATTATCATTATTCAATAATACTTTCATCGCATAGTGTTTAAAAGACAAATTATATAAAAATATAGGCCTTAATTCAATTAAAATTTAAAAAAAACTTATGTACAAATAAAGTGGATATTACAAATTAAGTAATAAGCTTCAAACTATCGAAATTCTACCATATAGGATATTTAAGTACATTATCAAAACAATAATACAGATAAAATAGTGTAAATTATATGGTGACAATTATTTTATACTCTTGATAAACAAAACAACAAAAATGGTAAAGTAAAAAATGAGAGCCTCATACAGGTTTGATTTATTTATTATATATTACTATTTCTTTATTATGCATAAGTTTTTACATTGATTGATAGAACAATACATCTTTGGAAATAGACCTACGTGTACAGAGTATATAAATCTTTTTACCTATAACTAACATGAGAATGTTTTATTTAAATTTGACATGAATAATAGTATTAAATTATAGAAAGAATGGAAAAAAAATAAAAACCCATTTACAAATTTGAAGATAAAAGCTATATTAACAAAACAGTTACAAAATATAATGCTCAAAAACTAAATAACAATTTGTTTGGGTAAAACCAAATTTGAGTTGAGTGGATTATAGGAAATTTTATATTATTTTTAAAATAATATCAGTTTTGGAAGTTCATTGGTAAAATGAACTTACGTTTCCTCGAGACATATTTGGTTTTATTTACATGTCTTATGATTGGGTTAGTCGGGAAGTTAGTCATTTTAGTGTAATGTTTTTTACTCAAATCTGCGATATTTGCTTTGATCATTTTTAACTTAATGTCCTCGTGGACTTTTTTAAGAAATGTGCCAGGTTCAAGATCTAAGGCCGTCTTAAGACACTTGTTTTGGACAATTTGAATTTTATTGATATGGATTTGTGCCACAGTAGACCAAGCTGGGCATCCATACAAGAGAATCGGTCTGATAATCGATGTGGGATCGCTTTTTTTTTGTTAGTAAATATGATTGCTGCAGTTTTACTTTCGTTGAGTTTTAATTTCCAGCGAGAGTAATAATGTGTTAGTAGCTCTACAGATCATTGGAGGGATTTATTTATTATCATAAAACTCATTTTATTTATGAACATTATCATGGGTTCGTTAATATTCATTTGAATTAAAACTACGTTCCTCGGCTGACATGTATATGGGCTGGGTATTCAAACTTAAAATTAATCAAAAAATCGGAATACCCAAATAATAATAATGTCGGTTTCTACCTCTCAGTTACTGAAGCACAGTATTGATGGACTATTGTTCATAGAATTGATATAAGAAAGAGATTTGGTGTTAAACGGCACAAATGGACACCAAAAGTCACCAATGGTGCAATTTACAATACACAATTATCAAAAAATTGCATTTGAACATGGATCTTGCATCAATAATAGCCATCATGGATAAATACATTAATATAAAGATTTGAATATCATTGAATATCACATATAAAGATTTGAATATTATTGGATGCATAAAAACCCTCGAACAAAACAAATCCATAAAATACACTGACGAGTCATACGTTTTAACTACCCATGTAAAAAAATTTGGGATGGGGTGATATCACCCCGAATTAAATCCCATAGAAAATATATCATTCAGTCACTCCGCGGCCGCCGACGAGTTCGGACGTGTGGTGAAAGCAGCCTGGTGAAAGCGGGCGCGATAAGGAGAAGTTTGTGTGTGTGGTGAAAGCGTCCAGAACAAAATGGACGCGCACCGTTTGTAACAAATGCGACTGCTGAATGTCCGAGTACTGGGAATCCCCGGGCATTGTGACTCACTTACTCCCGTAAAGGTCATGTTGCGACCTCAGATAAGCCGTGCAATGGCGGTAAGCACGTGGCGAAGAAGAATGGACCGTTTAGGAAAGATGATGAATGGAAGATTGGTACGTGGAATGTCAGAGGCGTAAAGGATAAGGAGACTGAAATTTTAAATGTAATGAAAGAGAGAGGTTTAGACTTCCTTGGAGTGACCGAAACAAAAAGAAAAGGGAAAGACGTGGGCGAAATGGACGGCGAATATCTTGGTTTGTGGTCCGGTGTGACTGATGAAGAATGGGGGAGCAAGGGAGTCGGTATGATAATTAGCCCCAGGGCCAAGCGATACATCAGAAAGTATGAGTTAGTATCCCCGAGACTAATGTGGGTAAAGCTGAAAGTAGGAATCATCAGAGTTTTTGTTATTGTCGCTTATGGGCCAGTAGACGGAGATGTAGACGAAGAAATATATGATTTCTGGAAGCACTTGAATAAGTTGATGAATGAGTGCGAAGAAGGTGAAAGAGTCATCATAATAGGTGACATGAACGGATGGGTTGGATCGAGAAGAGCTGAAGCCGACAGGGTTGTTGGACAGTGGGGAGATAAGAGGGTGAATGAAAATGGTAGAAGAATTGTCGAGTTTTGCATGCAACATGGTCTTTTTGTCTCAAACACCTGGTACAAACACAAACGTAATCATATATATACTTGGAAGCGGGGAGAACAGCGCAGCGTAATTGATTTAGTTTTGTGTGATGAGAGATTAAGGGGGCATGTAAGAGACACAAGAGTGTGGTGCGGAGCCGAATGTGGAACAGACCATTTCTTAGTAGTAGCCGCAATTAGGCTGGGACGAAAATGGATCTGGGAAGAACGAGCGGCACGTTTAGAGAAAATTAAGTGTGAAGAATTTGGAAGAAAGGAAGTGCGTGACCGATATAGCGAGTTGGTGGACGAAAATCTCAGAAAGGTTGAGAATGAGTGGTCTGAACATATAAGAGAAGGAAATGTAGAGTGGGGTTTCCAAACCTTAAAAAGGATTGCGATAGAGAGTGCTAGTAAAGTGTGTGGTGTGACGAGAACGGGTAAGAAAAGTGAAAAGTCAGTATGGTGGAATGAAGAGATTGAAGCTGCAGTGAAAATGAAGAAGGATGCATATATTCACTGGCTAAATTCATCAAATAGCGGAGAAACGGAGTGCCTAAAGGATTATAGGGTGAAGAATGCATTGGCGAAAAAACTAATCAAAGAGAGAAAGAATGCGGCAAAAATTAATTTAGAAGAAAGATTGGAAAATGACTTCCAGAGCAATAAAAAATGGTTCTGGAAAGCAATAAAGAAAGTACGTAATGATGAAAAAATGATGGCAAAAGGAATTAAGACAAAAGAGGGTGATATATTATGGAATGCAACCGAAGGAATTGAAAGATGGAAAGAATTTTTAAAAGAACTTTATGGAGGTGGATGTTTAAATAGGTGTGACAGAGAATATATGAATAATCGTGACGAAAATGAAATAGCAGATGAAAAATGGGAGAGGATTAGTATGAATGAAGTGGAAGAGGAGATTAAAAAGCTACCAAATGGAAAATCTCCAGGTTCGGATGGAATGACTTATGAAATGATTAAATGGGGAGGAGCAGTGATGAAAGATCTAGTAGTGAGCTTGTTTAATGCGTGCGTCGAGTATGGGAAGGTGCCAAAAGAATGGGTGTCAGCTACTCTTGTACCAATCTACAAGAAAAAAGGTGACAGATTTGAATGTAAAAATTACCGTGCAATCAGCTTACTCAGCTGCCCTGGCAAGCTGTTTGCACGTTGCCTGAACAGAAGAGTACGAGAGGTGACCGAGGAGAGAATATGGGACGCGCAGGGTGGTTTTAGGACTGGCCGCGGATGCTCAGACCAGATCTTCTCCTTGCAACAGATGATCGAGAAAAGTATGAGTGTTAATAAAAGTCTATACTGCGCTTTTGTAGACTTAGAAAAGGCGTATGACAGAGTGGATAGATCCCTTTTGTGGCAGGTGCTTAGTGAATACGGAGTCAGAGGCAAATTACTACAGGCAATTCAAGCCCTGTACGTAGATTCTCAAGCACAAGTGAGAGTGAGCGATAAAGTGAGTGGCAGTTTTCCTGTGCGAATGGGAGTTAGACAGGGATGTGTAATGTCACCCTGTCTTTTCAACATTTTCTTTGATAAGTGTATGAGGGCAGTCTGCGAGGGTGTGAAAGGAGTAAAAATAGGAGGAGCGAATGTAAAAATATTAATGTACGCGGATGATGCAGTTCTCATAGCAGAGAGTGCCGAAGAGCTCCAAAAAACTCTAGACCGGCTATATGAGAGTACCTCGGCTATGAGTCTAGCAGTGAATGCAAGTAAGACGAAAGCAGTTGTTTTTGAAAGGGAATGTACAAGTATTGAAATGGATTTTAAGATTAATGGAGAAACGATCGAGTGTGTGAAGGATTTTGTGTATCTGGGGAGAGCCTTTTCAAGGGATGGTAGTATCGATTGCGAAATCGAGAGAAGAGTGTGTGCAGGAAGAAGAGTGTTGGGGGGGACAAAATTTCTGGCGAGGAGTGACTTTCTGTCAAAGAAGGCGAAACTCACGATTCGCCGGGCAGTGTTGGCCCCAACAATGCTGTATGGATCGGAATCATGGGTATGTCAGGCGAAGCATGAGAGCAGAATCAACGCGGTTGACATGGATTACTTACGCAGCATGTGTGGAAAGACCAGATATGATAGAGTGAGAAATGAAGAAGTGAGGAATGAATGTGGAGTAAAGGAATCCATGTTACAACTTCAGGAGAAGAACCTTCTGCGATGGTTTGGACATGTCGAGAGAATGAGTGATGAAAGACTGACTAAGGTGATTTATGTGGGCGAGATTAGCGGAAAGAGAGGAAAAGTAAGACCGAAGAAGACGTGGATGGATGTGGTTGGTGCTGCTCTTAAGAAGAAAGCAGTTAGGAGCACCAAGAATAAAAGAAGATGTATGACTAGAATAATGAATCTAGAGGAAGCAAGGGAGATATGCAAGGACAGGAGTGAATGGAGAAAGATCGTAAATTTATAAATCTGAGTGTAGCAACAGACCGGGCCAACCCCGAAAGGGAGTAGTGCGTCACGATATATAATAAATATATGGGGAATAGCGAAAAATTACGTAGCTTCTCGGAATATTCTCCAAACGTCGACAGAAATTAAAATTTTAGTGGAAGATGGAGGCTTAATGCTTGCAGACACGCAAAGGATATCGAAAAAAAAATTATATCACAGATGAATTTACAATAGAACTTAACGATTGTGATGATAGAAGTCGTAGTGTTCGAGCAAGTCGAGTGTAATTCCTTCAGATTTTACCATCCTTGATTTGCCCCTGAATATATGTGACACGTGCCACAATAGCATCGGTAATTAGTTAAGTCAAATAACTTCAGACCAACGGGTGTCTGCTAGCTGAGCTCTCGTGGAACTCAAGCATTCAAGTATTTAAGTCTTCAAGGATATGAAGCGGATCTCATCATCCCATCACACACACACACATAGAGATATTACATCCGTGGGAGCAAACCGAAGAAGATAAGCAAGTGACTGGTATATTGATCATCTTTCAGTTGTCCGTCCACCATTCCGATACAGTCCACTCTTGTCCACCAAGCAATTCATATAGTTGCAGGAGTTGCTTGAACAGATAGCGAAAGCGACAGTGAGATCAACGCCGAACTTTAATATTATTGTAAATTACATTTTCATTTTATTTTAACTGATATCGATTTAATGATGTGTATATGTTTATTTTACTATATGTATAATAAAATTAAAAAAATAAATATAATTTCAACTTTCAACTTTTACTGTCTTTTTTTCAAAAAGCATGCAATATGATTTCACTTAACATACAGTTATTATTCTGTAATGTAGTTATGTCTGATTCTGGTCTAAGAGCAATTGGCAAACTTGATCTTAATGCCAAACTAAACGAATCGGCATTTAAACAATTACAACAAGACCCACACAAGGTATTAACAATTGGGCTTTCTGATGCAAATTTAACAATGTGCGAAAAGCTGTCTATTTAAATTACTTTCAACAATGATACAAAATCAAGACGCTGAATAGCATGCAATGCTGCAGTTGAGATTGACATTATAATGTTCCACAAGAAATGTGCCGTGGCTGATTGGCTCATTAAATATGAGTCTTTCAAATATGACACAAATCAAGGAGCTATCATTTATATAAAATATGAAGTAATATCACAAAATCAAAGATACAATATATCAACATTACAACTACAAAACACCCGGACCAGACGGCATACCAGCAGAGCTCTATAAGCGTGGTGGTCTAAACGCTTGAAACGGCAATTCACAGCATATTGGCCTAAGTATGGATAGATTAACTGCTTTCAGCTGAATAAGGAACAAGGTAATCATATGCCCTATCCACAAGAAAGGTGTTCAATTAGAATGTTTCAACTACAGGGGAATAACCCTGCTGAATGTGATATATAAAGTATTTTCCAATATACTATATGAACGCCTCTCCTACTACACGGAGCGGATCATCGGCCAGTACCATGCTGGATTTAGGCCTGGAAGATCATGCACGGAGCAGATCTTCACAGTACGGCAGATACTTGAGAAGACTCGTGAATTCAATATTGAAACGCATCACCTGTTCGTGGATTTCAAAGCTGCATATGACAGCGTAAACCGAGCATAGTTATACAAGGCCATGAAAAACTTTGGAGTGCGTATGACACAAATCACCATGTCGAGAGTAGAATACCAGGTGAGGATACAGTCTGATCTCTCTGACCATTTTCTATCACTGAATGGCCTCCGACAGAGAGATTCACTAGACTGCCTTCTCTTAAATATTGCCCTGGAAAGGGCAATTCGAGACTCAAGGATCGATATAAACAGACTGATCTACCATAAGGCTGTCCAGTTACTAGCCAGTAAAAAAGAGACAATTCTTAATCCATGTCATATGTTGAAGCTCATATGAAACAACTTTAAATCGAAAAATGTCATGTCAGTCCCACAACACATCCAACACTCTGGCCTTGGACATCGAGCACGATACACGCTCAATGTTGTCCGGTCACACACACAGCAACCAGGCATACAACTACTACAAAAAAATTATTACTTCTCACATCTTCATTGTTTTTAAAAAACCTTAGCTTATTACACCTTAATTCTTTTACTTTGTGTTTTAATACTTGTACTTTATGTTTTAATATTTGTATCTTTTATTTTTCTGTTATGTAAAAAAAAAAGCTCTTGTGAGCGTTTATATGTAAATAAATAAAATTGCCAAAGAAAAAGAAGTTTGCGATCACATAGTGACCTAAGTTAGATTACATTTTAAAAATCACTTATCGGTGGCTTAGCCTTTGTATTTTCAAAAATCAAATAGAATACTCCTCATTCTCGAATAATGAACTAAATTAAACATTGATGGTGTATTCATTTTTACAAATGTGATTTTGCTGATATTTATGTATTGATCTGAGCAAGACCATAGAATAGAATCTATTTTAGTATTTCATTCGCTACCGAACGCTTGAAGGGTGCAGACCTCTTTCGCAGCTATTCTACTTTCTAAATTGTGAAGTGTTTACCCAACGTGCACACTCATTCCCGAGTTATTTCGAAAGCGGAATTCCCGACATCAATCAACAAAAATCAGGTTGTACCGGTTTATTTTTCAATTCCTTATCTATCACACCGTATAATTACAATGTCTCCGTCTACTTCAGTATCTCAAACATCAATTGATGGATTCTTCCAACCCAAAAATCCTGCCAAACGTCCTAGAGCCGTTACCCCAAATACAACTACTATCCCATCCAATAACAGATTCGCGTCTCTTAACGAAATAAAATTGTCGTCTCCCAAATCAAAGAGCATTATTCCTCCCATTTTTCTAAAAGCTTCAACCCATTCGAATAACATCACTCTCATCAAAAAATTCACTAAGTCCGATTTTAACCTTAACTATAAAGGAAACAACCAGGTTCGCATTCAGACTCACAACTTGGAAGATTTCAACACGTTAAAGGCTGGGCTTAAATCCCTCGAGAAAGAATATCATACTTTTACCATAAAAGATGAAAAGCCAAAAAAATGCGTCATCAAAGGCCTTCCTCTCATTTCAACGGATGAAATCAGAGAGGAAATCAGTAAACTTAATTTCACTCTTCTTAACATTTTTCAAATGAAGGGAAAAAACGGACAGCCCACTAGAAATCCTCTTTACCTCATACATCTTGATCCGAGTACTGATATGAATATGTTCAAAAAAATTCAATTCCTTTGCCATTGCAAAATAAGCATAGAAAAGTACACCAATAATCAAAACACCACGCAATGTTTTAGGTGCCAAGAATTCTCGCATGCAGCAGCCAACTGCAACAAGCCACACAAATGTGTAAAATGTGGAGATCATTCAACGGCGTCATGCATGAAGACGCCGGACACTCCAGCCAAGTGTTGTAATTGTGGCGGCAAATAGAATACTCCTCATTCTCGAATAATGAACTAAATTAAACATTGATGGTGTATTCATTTTTACAAATGTGATTTTGCTGATATTTATGTATTGATCTGAGCAAGACCATAGAATAGAATCTATTTTAGTATTTTTGACAGCAATGTTGGGAGCAGGCTGATAAAGGCAGAGACTTTCAAATTTTTCCCGTCGATTACGGAAAGACTCCGCATGAGACACATTGAGCCTGATTTCTTTACGTGCCAGTTTATTACTGGCCATGGTAATTTTAAGGATTACCATGAACGTTTTAATGCCGAGAGTAGACATATTGCATTTGTTCTTTGTGGTTGCGATGAGTAGTTAACATCAGAGCACTATCTAACTACAGGGTGAACGAGAGCTACTCGTAAACTCTTTATCAGGTGGCAAAATGGGGCCAATAGGTCACGCTGACATGTGCAAAAAATACAGAAAATAAATAAAAAAATTAATAATGCGAATCAGCACAATTTTTGTGCATTACGCAAAACAGTGGCTCCCAATCTGCTTAGTGTAAAGCGGTGTGGTAAGAGGATACCCTATCCTTACAGACACACCGGGTGGAGGCGGATAATAAGTGTTTTAAATGATATTGTAGTATGAGAATATATTTTCAGTACACAATCATGCGAGTACATAAAAAGTAGGTTGTCCAGGTTGGGACATGTTAATCTTTATAATTAAGATATGATTCGAGTGAAAATACATTCTCATCAATAATACACATCAAACGTAACTAAACAAACCGTACAATTATTAAATTGACATAATAAGTTAAATTATAATGTAAAACTTGTTGGTTAAGTTACACTGTCACCAGTAGAATGATTTCACTAATATAGAATGACTATGACATGTATACCTAAAATCACATAATCTGCTCTTAAATATAGCAACAAGAAAAATCGGAGAATTATTGGTGGTGTAATTTATAAATCCAGTATTTCTTTTCATCTACGAGTTGCATTATTTTATTCTAAATAAAGGTCTTCTTCTAATTGATAAAAAAATTATTTGCATCCAGTTTCATTAATCTAAAAAAAATTAACAAAAAATCATACTGTGGCTTTATTAATGCATTGCTTTAAATATTACCAAGTGAAGAGTTGCAGAAACTTATTAGTATAAAGATACTTTTATAAATATTCGATCTTCTCTCCGAGAACTGCCTTATGGTGTAGTAGTGAAAGTTGCCGATTCCTGATTGTGAGACTGCGTTCATGCTCCGTCACTGATAAACATTATCCACTATTGTTACACTTGACTCAGTAGTGGGAAACCATCTCTAACATATACTTCTCTAATAGATAGGGAAGGTGTTACGGCATTTCTTAATAGACTCTTCATCCAGGGTTTTCTCGCTATGCCACATAAATAGAGGCTTTGATGCAAAATTTATGGACTTTTCTTTGAAGTTGAATCCTGAATCCATTGCATATTATCTACAAATAAAAGAAAAATGTTTATACATATTATTTAATCCTTGTGGAATGGTTTTATTCAACTTAAATCAGTACTTATTGCTATAAATAGACAGATATGTTTAAAACATTGATTGAAATATATTTTCAAGATGTCCGATAAGTAAGTTAATCTTGGTCGAAAGAGACAAGTTTGTAAGTTACATTAGAAAGTAATATTTATTGCTATAATTCAATTTTAAATTATTATGGAATAATAGTTTGTTGTGTGCAAAACGACAATAGTTTGTAAAAAATGACACCATGGAAATCATCAGATACAAACATAGGATTTCGCCGTGGGTCAGTTTTATGATGGAGATTACATTATGGAATAAAATACAATGTTATACTCACTTGGAACTCTGAGATCATCGGGTGCTCTGGTCATAAATACTCGTGTACCTGGTGAAGAGTGTGGAGCATGAAGTATAGAGTATGGAGTATGAAGTATGGAGTATGAAGTATGGAGTATGAAGTATGGAGTATGAAGTACAGTCCTGGAGCAAGAACCAGTAGCAGCACAGCCAAGCACGAGCCATGACTGTTGAAGATTCAGCCAGATTACGGAGACACGATGACACGGCTATGGCGGCTAACAACTGAGAAATACCGCCAATGGCGCCAACAGTCATGCAGTGTTGCCAACTACCCGCTATTTATAGCTATCGTTAACTAATTTCAAATAAACCGCTGTAAACTTGGATTGGCATTATTAAAACACTATTTTTCTACTGGATTTAAACTGCATATCTAACTATCTAATTTATTTGAAAAAATATAAGTACATTTTTTATAATCATACACGGCATACCCCGAATAAGGCCTACCCTGATTTTAGTGTTATAGCGCCCACTGGACAGCGCAGATATGTATTTATGCACTTCCAGCTGACCGCTAAGAGCTACCGCGAACAGCCTCCTTAATGGCGCATCCGTACACTGTCACTTTGGTCTTGGACGAGATGCTCGCAACACGCGACACTGCTTTGCCTCCAACCTCCTCTTGCTTAACCTCTAAATAAACACACTGGCCAGTGACTCCATCTTTCATTTCTCAACACTCACTCCTGCACTGATACATCGGACCAACAATCAAGGGGGTAACTACCCGTTCCCCATAGTGTCAAAAAAGGATTTAGCACATGGTCTTATGGATAGTGTAGAGAAGGCTGAACAGCACATAAATGTATGCATGTCTAGCCGGCCGTTTACGCTTCGCTACTCACTTCGACAAATTGTCCTTCTTTCGCCTCGGACAACCAGACTTGTCGATGTCCGGTCTTATTTTATACTTCAACTAAATCAAGACACTGGCCAGTTACACCGTCTCTCATTCAACTTTTCAACAAATCCTGCAATGATCCACGGATAACACAGTCCATATAACAGACAAAAAATCCTGTCCAATGTAAAAAATATAAATGTGGGAAATTCCGCAACACACTAGTCTTGTCAAACACTGGCATTTAATACCTATGGTTGAATCATAGATATAAATGTTAGATATCGCATTGCATATCTAACCTTCCATAAACCTTCTTGTATTGTGTCTTCTCTCCTATTCGATAAAGGCATAAGTGTGTCTCCCTCACGCAACACATTTCTAGTGACCACTGAGAGTGTTTGTGACAATTCTTTGGCGGCGGCCCTCATGCATTTATAATTATGAAAACGCAATAATATTATAAACGTGTTAAAGAAGTAGTGTTTGGTAAAAAGTGAGCCTAGATGTATTTGAGTGTATGTTTGAGTCCATATGACATGTAGTAACAATGCATTTACCCATTTTACTGTGAAATATAACTGAAGATATGAAGAGACATGTTTACACTATAATGTTTGCCAGGTAACTCATGTTTTTGACCACTTGATCCACTTGTACTAACCACGCATTTAGCCACTCATGCGATATCTTATGTTTATATCTATGGGTTAAATATAATTAGGAAGAAGTAAGTACTTGCCTAGTTACACAATTATGTATATTGAATAATAACTCCTTACTTATTGTATAAAATATAAACATTTCAAATACAAATGCCCGGTGCGTGAATAACCTATATTTTCTTGCTCCTCTATTTTGTCACTGATGATTTAAATTAATTATATTCAGATTTCAAAATTAAATGCCTTTTGAGGTCTATAATTTAATCAAATAAAACCAAATATATTGATATTTAATCACACGCTGAACTGTTACTTCACACCGTCACGCAAACAAAACTTTTTACTGAGCTTATACAATGGGCTTTTTAACTTATCGATTATTAAAATATAATGTGACTCGGTGGGTATTATTATTTAATGGATAAAATAAATGTAACTAGCCAATAATCGTGTACAATATTATGTATGTAAGTAAGTACAAAAGAAAAAGTTTCAGCGGCTTCAAGGCACATAAATCAACAGTACCAAAAGGAAATTAATTTTCAAATTCAATTTCCCACTTTGTTCCAGAGTTAAACACTTTATACATTATATGATAATGCAAATAAGTACGAAACCTAGTATTACAAATTCACGATAAATCGTTTAAAAAATATACAAGCCTTTACATGTCTTTAATTGAACTTCAAATAATTTAAAGGCTTTTATGTAATTCCAATACGATTATAAAAAATATACTAAATGGGGCCTAAGATTTTATTCGTTAAAAAAAAATATTATTATTATGACAGTTTTTGAATCTTCGGTTATTATAATGAGTGAAAATATGATGTTATTATAGAATAACAATAACAAGTATGAAAGAATAATGTAAACACTATGTTGTCATAATATCTCAGGATGCTGACCGTGTGTGCCGTTTGAGGCTATGTTCTTGTTTACATACTATTGTTGTTTCATGAATTTTATGACGTATGCTTATAATAATACACAATCAAATCAGGCGCTAAATCACCTAATAAGATAAAACGCAAGATTCTGATTTTTTTTTAAATAATAATTAAAAATTGAAAAATTTAACTAGCAGACTTGGGCCATTAAGATGTGGTTGTTACATTTAATGTACCATTCCTTACATTTGAATGTTTTAAGTTCAATAAAAACATGTTGTATATACCTACCTTTTAATTTCCGACGTAGTGATGAATTTTTGAATTTTTTAATCGAAAGAAGGGAACAATTCATTTTAAAAATGAATAGAAAATTGAAATTTTATAATATCAAATTAAATACATTATTATATTTGAAATTTTTAACATTTTTAAATATCTGATTGATTTTTTTAGAAGATAAACGTTATTTATTTTGCATTCGAAAGATTTTGAATTTTTTTATAAAAATTTTAATAAAATAATATAACGTGGTTTTTATCCACCACAACACTCTCAAATAATTTAAAAAGCGATCTCCTATAATATATTTTAAACTAATTTAATTTAATTATGCATTATTAAATGTTAATGTTTTTCATATTCACTTTGTTTTTTTTATAGGACGGTTATATTTTGAGCTTTGATTTAATTTTTGCTTTAAAGTAGATTTTTCATCGATTAGAAAAAAATTTTTTATTTAAAAAATGTGGAATTATTATGCATTATCAAATTAAATACCCCTAAAAATATTTTGTTTTTTTTTTTATAATTTCAATCGATGTTTTAAGTTGCTCTGCTTTGTTTTTGATGCGAAGGTAAGAAGTTTCAAAGTTTTCAAAGAAATCTAATGACAACCCTCATCAATTAACTAGGTATTTTTATCAGTAAAAAAATCGTTTGGAGATTTCACATTATGATTAAATAATTCTATAAAATATTAGTTTTCCATCTGGCAACCCCTTAAAAAAATTTTTTTATTCCGTTTTCATGTGATGACAACACTCATCACAATATTTAAAAAGCGAGTTTCCCGAAAAACACTATTTTTTTAGACAATTGTCATTTATTGTGCATTATTAAATATCTCTAATATTATTTTGAAATTAATTTAATATTATTATCATTATACTACCCGTTTCGAGATTTTAGATATGTATTAATTGTAGTTAAATAATTATTCTTCCAACAAATAACACTTGATGGTTGATTGATAGATCCGCACAGACATACAACATACATACACGTTCAACAATTATATATATATAATTCAAAATGGCGGTAAGCATACACATATTATTATATTATCGATTTGTTCTGGCCAAAATATCTTGTTTGCTATGACGCTATAGATTTGTTTGCTTTTAATAACTTTACCTAGAGCAAATTGTGGGTGGTTGTTATTGAGAAACTTCTACACCACATATATTCACTTACGCCAAGAATAATTGACCTGCTTGCAAGAAAATAACTAAAAACAAGGTGGAAATAAAAATAAATAAACGGTAAAGTAGCTCCGTTTGAGTCAAGAACTTCTTTGAATTACAGTGAAACTTACCGAACCTCAATATATGTACGTCTTAATGCGTTCCAAATAATTAATTGATTTAAGATATACATGTCTTGTAATTGAACTTCAAATAATTTAAAGGCTTCTATGTATATCCAATATTATCATAAAAAATATACTTAAAAGGGCCTAAGATTTTTTTCTAAGCCTAAGAAAATTAATAACAATAAAATATTTATTATGACAGCTTGAGAATTTTCGGTTATTAATAATAAGTAAATAATAACACGATACGATGAAAAACATATAGAATCAGAACAACAACACGAATAAACGAAAAAAATATTTAACAGACACAATACACAGGTGACAGTTACTACTGAGTACTTCATAGAAACAGCTGATTCAAAGATGGTGGTCCAAATCGTTACTGCCGATAAGAACACAAGTGGATGTATAAATACCAAGATGACGAACCAAGCACATGAGTCTGAGTGAGACAATTAGTGTAGCCTCTATCAAACTCATCTGCTTGGACAGCCATCTTGATATTAATACATCCATTTGTCCTGCCTTATAATATTCATAATAAAAAAATATTTTTCAAAAATCTATCATCAATAGTACTAATAAAATAACTTACTATCTCCGTAATAAGATTTTTTTATTAAAATGAAGTCGATACTTTAATAAAAAAATTTCAGTTCAAGTCCGACACTATATACATATAATTAAATGCAAATCAGACTTTTTTTTTTTAAACTATTTTTAATATCGATCGATTCAGTGGCGTAGCATAGAAATATGTCGCCCAATGCCAACTTTAAATTTGCCACTCCCTCGACTTATTATTTTTTTAAATAATTGAAAGGAAAAATTCATGATTTCATTCTGAACATTAAAAAAAATCTTTAAATAATTCAGTAGAATTAGCTAGTAATTATACGTCCATTCATTTTCATTCCAAAAATTAATAATTGCAACAGCGAAATTGGTCGACTTTTGCAATTTAATTAAAACCAAACATATACATATTTTCAATGATATATTTAAATACGTATATACATTTTTTTTACACTTAACCGAATATCCAAAAATAAATATTATCAATATGACACGAAGCTGTTCGAATTCACTGTCTCGGCTCTACTTTTCAAAACTAAGTAAATTAATGCAGTATTGAATTATGGTTTCGATGATTTGAAATAAATTATACTTATGTATGTACACGCCTATTTTAAATGACTATTTCAATTGTCCTTTAAGTCTGTTTAGGTTATACAAAAAGTAAGCTGTTCAAAACACTGAGGGCCACAATTAATGTTTTTATATTTGTCCAAATGCACGTCGATGTATTTTTGTTCGCTGCGTCACTTTGTATGGCAGCCGCCATTTTATCTCCACGATTTGTCATCGAAGATTCTCCATCGCCAATTCCAGAGTCTCCATCTTTTGCGATCACTTCGTTTTCACTTTTGTGATGATTTCCGTTTTGGGAAGAGTGCTTCTTCAGGACATTGTCATTCGGGATAGCTGTGGATTATAATAAACATTGTATTCGAGTCTAATTAAGTGCAATTAAATACTCACGATATAGCTTAATATTTCCATCCGTATCTCCTAGAGAGTTTTTCGAAACGCATCTGTACGATCCAAAGTTCTTTTTGTTCACTTTTTTTATCTTGAGTCTCATGTCCACTTCATAAGTCTTTTCAATTGTACTTATTTCACAATTATCATCAGCTGGGATTGAAATATTAATGGAAATAATCAGTACTGATATTCTTCACGTGAGCTTTTTTCACATACAAAACACATAATCGTCAGCTTTCTTTGCAGACTGTATAAGTCTATTTTACCAAATTTTATAGGAGTGACAAAAAAACTGATTCAAGACGAAAGACGCTGACTTAAAATTGCACATTTTTTAAACTCATAAATATGTGGAGCTTTTATTTTAGAGAGGGTTTTTTAGACACAATGTGTTATGTGTTAATTAATTGTCTATCGGTGATCTTAACTATTACTAGTTACACAGGTCACCGACTTAATAATCAGTATTTACCTTAAAAAACAGGAAATCAGAATAAACCTAGATCAAGACGATCGATCGGGATTTTATTAACATTATTCCTGATCTCCCAGTCGTAATAACTGATCAAAATAATTTAAAAATATATGATTAGAGCTACTATATTTGTAACCACGCTTCTTACCCCCTGAGCTATTACGCTGGTATTTTATGAAACTATGAATGTTTTTATATAAAATTTTATTTCCAACACTTAAAAAATATATATAGGAATTACGCAGTCTGCTAAGAAAGCCGACTAGATTAGGTGCTTAAATTAAATATATTAAGTAATATAATATTTTAGGGGGATTTTTACCCCAAATTATATATAAAAATTAATAATTATATACATAGTTTCGTTATCACTATTAAGGTACAACCTAATTTATTTCAGTAATAAAATTATGCTTAAAATTATTAGCGAAAAGAAATATGGTTGCCACTACAAAGGGACGCAAACTGTGATATTAGATAATAATTTTATTACTTAAATTAAGGGTAAAAAATATTTAAGTAATACTCTCAAAAATTCGAAATTTCGAGGGTATACTGATAAAATGTACTATGTCATATTTTGAGTTAGGGATGCATTTGAATATGTTTTCAATATTTCGGGAGAAACGTCAAATTTACATTTTTAGTTTCTGTTTGTTAGTTAGTTTTGGTAGTTAAAATAGAGGTATATTTTTTATAATTGTGTTATATTTGAAAAGATAAAATTTATACCACATTATAAATTATAAAAATATTATAGTTATGTTAAGACTTTTTTTTTCACTAATTCGCCATTATCTCAAAACTATGAAATATGACTTTAGTGCATTTTGGCAGTATACCCTCGATTTTTTAATAAAAAAATACTTATAATTAAAAATTTAACACTTTAAATGTGAAAAGAGCTCAAATTTGAAATTATATTTTTAATTATACTACCTTGTGATATAATTTCACCGTCCAAAGTCCAGTAGTTGATGGATTTTGGAAAAGCTTCCGAATGACACTCGAGAGTGACACTTTCACCTTCTCTCGCCCCCACTAATTGATTTTGTATCCAAACCATTGGCGGAACTGTGATTAAAATGTGAAATTAAAATATTTGTACAGTATAAAGGAGAGTCGTCAAAATTTCTTGTAAAAGAAATATTGGCATCAATAACGACGAGACACTGCTTATTCACTTTAATAGTCACTATTCGGGCTCATTCCAAATAATTGTATGAATAAATTGTGAGCATAATAATGTATTGTACTCTATAAAGTCGTGCATTAAGGAGGATTATCGTGTGCTGTTATTTGTTAGAATTAATGCAAAGCTGAGTATGTTAACCGAAAACTGCAAAAGAAAATGTTCCTTATTGCACACCATAAAGATGGGAATAGAGTCCGAGGATCCAGATTCTTGGATGCATGATCAAGCGATTCCACCGATATATTAGCAGGCCAATGTAAATATCAAGATGACGGACCAAGCAGACGAGCCTGAGTGAAACAACACTAATTGTTTAAGCGCGCTAAATGTCAGATCATGTAAATTTTCAATACAGGTGAACAGTTCTCTTTATTAATTTTTTTTAAACACTGCTTATCACCTTGAATACATTGTTACCTTAGTCAAACTCATCTGCTTGATCCGCTTACTTGATTTTAATACATCCAGTTTTATGGACAGCTAATATATTATATCGGTGATCATTTACCATATGTAAAATATTACAGGTTTGCCACATTCAGACCGTCACGGTGTTATTCAGACTCGTTTGCTTGATCCGCCATCTTGATATTTATACATCCAGTGGTCTAACGATCTAAGCTATACTGTATCTATGACTCAAAGGTAGCCAGCTACCTCCAATTCCGGGAATGGCTATATGGGGAATGGATAACTTTTAAGTAATGGATTCCCAGGCATACGTTACCGTAAATACGATAGTAGAGTTACTGAACTACACTTATGATCGGTTTTTTGTTTGTTAATGCCTCGGGTGAGGCACTAATTAACAAGAAACCGATCAAAAGTACAGCAAAGCAATTCTATTACCGTCTTTACGGTGTACATTTACGGCGACGCACGCCTGGGAATCCCAAGCTTAACATCCGTATTCAGATAAGAGTGTGTTAGCGAATATATATATATATATATATATATATATATATATATATATATATATATATATATATATATATATATATATATATATAAATATATATATATATATATATATATATATATAACTATATATATATATATATATATATATATATATATATATAGATCAAAGAGATTTTTAGTGACATATGTATTTCTTGTCGTTATCGAAGCCAGTACTACTATTCGTACATTTTTGAGTATCCTAATTAAATTTAATGTTTCAAATTTGACTTACAGTGTACAATGAGGGTGATTCTTTTGCTAACTGAAGGGGGAACCCCATTGGTCGCTATGCACAGGTAGGCTCCCATATGAAGTCTATTAACCCTGGATATCGTAAACATACTTCCTACTGCTTGAAGGTCCATGGATGTGGCTATTGAGAATTCAAATTTTAGACCAACATATTCAAATAATAATTAGACTTAGATCAATAAAACGATATCATACTCACTATGTTCTAAAGGTACTGGTTCTGCAGGTATGACTTCTCCACCTTCTCGTCTCCACGATACCTTCGGTGTTGGAGAACCAGTCGCTGCACATTTCAGGGTCACTGAAGCTCCTTCCCTGGCTACGAGGTCTCCACTTGTCGGATATTCCAGGATATCGGGGGGGACTAAGTTGTAAGAATAGTTGTGGATAAAGTTTGCATCGCCGTGCGGATAATCAGTGTGAATTGTTACTAAATGAGAACGTAGAGCTTTTGCGGGGTTATATTAACTATCGCACATTTATAACAAAGTAAAAAAGATTAAAACGGATAGTTCTGCACCAGTAGATTATAAAAAATATGCTGCATTAATATAATCATACTTAATTTGAATAATGTATAGAATAGTCTTATACAATTTGATTCAGGGCTGAGTTATCTTTAACGATAAATGATATTCAGTAAAATGATAAATAAATAAATAAATAGCTGAGAGGATTGGCGTATCACTATAAGCTGAACTTCTAATCAAATTCTAATTTTTAAAAAATGTTGATAGTGTTGAATTCTTGGTAAAATTCCATTCCACCAATCCAATGGAATCCAATTCCAAAATTACTGTAGAAATTACAAATAACATATTTCTTTAGAAAAATATGTTAAATGTGGTTAAATAATGTCTATTAAATAATTTATGTCTATTGGGATTCTTGAATTGTTTGGTTTTATATGAAAATTTGTGAAAACAGATAAAAAAATAATCATTTACATTTTTAATAATATATTTGAAGGGGTTGTTGTTTGATTATGTTTATATAATTTCGATGGATCAGTAACACAAAAACACATATTTTGTAAATATATTGTTTGAGTTTAATATTCAGTTTTAATATTAATGATCTTAATGAATTGTAACCCAAGTTGTAACTACATCAAAAGCTTATTTATAAATATATTATGTGAAAACTTCCTCTCCTTAATATATTCTCTATAAATTATTGGTCCAACTAGACATATTGTATTTTTAATTAAAATTCAGATGAATCTTTTTCGTTTTTCACCTTACGCAATTTAAAAAAGGGATAATTTATATGAAAAAAATCCGTTTTTGAGTTAAATATGCAGTTGCAGAATTAATTCATTTTTGTCGGAATTATTTCACTTTCATACATTTGGTATAATGTTGAAATGTGTTAATATTCAGTGTTAAACAAAAGCTTACTTATCTTATTAATAGTAAGATGGCATGTAAATAATAAATATGTATATAAAATGAAACCTAAACCATGTTTGCACCAAAATATTGAATAATAAAGAAACACTTTATTGTTAGTTTGTAGATACTTTTTGTGTTACTGAGCCATCGATTTATTTGTTTTCTTACCCACAACTTCAAGGAAGGCCGTGTGGCTTTTCATAGGGTCAGTATTAATCTGACACATATACCACCCCCTATCTGTTTCTCTGACATCCCTTATGTGTAAAAACCATGCTCGTCTGTCACTTTGAGATACGGCTATTCTATGGTTTTTGGTAATAACATGTGTTCCGATTGTGAGGATCGTCTGTGTATCGACCCTCAACCAGGCCACCTGTAATTTATCAAACAATTAAACAGGATACATACATTTCTATGGCCTAATTAAACTCACCCTATAAGCACCCAAGTCATCCACGATGCAGGTAAAAGTAGCTTCTCGCCCCACCGACACTGTAACATTTCCAATCATATCTCCGAACTTCGGCAGCTCTGAAAGAATTCAATTGGGAATATTAATTGACTGGTTTTAATATATAGCGATACAGCACGAGGAAGGATTCGCAAAACGAATGAGAGAAGGAGGGAATATTGGAAAAAGTTTCCTTGGATTGGTAAATGGCTTCGTTTCGAGTGTGTTTGGCGAGGTTTTAAATAATGCCACGAGCAAAAAGCTTTTGGATGTCAGCTTTTATGAAATTTGAAAGATTCTTCGAGCTTCGGGACTGACTTTCGCACGTAATCCAGGTGTGCACTCTGCTTTTTCTTTGCAATATCAAAATAAAACGATTTGCATTTATAAAACCTTTAAATATCCGCTTATCCCATTGACGTCTGATTCATTAATAGAAGCACCGAAAATTTCTTAGAACGATTCAATAAATTATTTAAACAAATAATGTGGTCATGGGTTCAAACCCCCTCAAGAAAAAAAAAAAAATCGGTAGTGTATCGATAAGTGTTATCAAGCGCTTTGAGGTATTCGAGCTCAGCAACCATTTACTTTATAATATTGTATTATTTTATTTCAACTCTCTGATATTTACACAAAACATTAAATAATATACATCTTCAGTTATCATACTTATCATATATCAATTATCATACTCATGGGAATAACTATAAAGTAATAGTATTAAGTTTAAATATTGTTCTGTTCTTTCAAATCAATATTAGAGAGTTAACATTAAATACTACAGTAATCAAATAATTAAGCAATGTTATAAAAATGTAATTGAAATCCTGATTTTTCACCCTCTTTTCCGACTGGGAGATCGGAAATAATATTAATAACATTCCGATCGATCGTCTCGATCCTGGTTTACTATGATTTCCTGGAATGTGGGGTATATACTGAGGCAATTATCAAGTCGGAAAGAACCGCCCTGTGAATAACCTGTATAACTGTAAAAATTAAGTAAATTACCGTCAAATAAATTCCTTCTTAAATATCCTAAAAAAACTTCAGCTCGTATAATAAATAAAATTACATGTAAAAATTGGTCCAATAGATGTATTGATTAATCAATTATAATCTAAATATCAAAATTGTTTTAAATGATTTTATTTAAAAATCTGAGCCTAGTCGAAAGGCCTCTATGAAATATATAACAAAGACACTAAAAAATGTTATTTTAAATTGATAATTCGATATTAAAATCTTAATGGTATTATATTAATTAAATATTATAAATTGCTTCGATCTTATTATTATTTATTATTTGGTAGTACCTGCCAAAACCTGCAAAAATTTGTTATATTACTTTGTTAAGTTTTAGTATTTAGAAAAATAAATATTAATTAGGTCGAAGCAATTTATTTAAATTATATAATACCATGAAGATTTTACAAGCGAATTATCAATTTAAAATAAGATTTTCTAGTGTCTTTATTATATATTTCATAGAGTCACCCTTGCAAGCATCTTGGGCTCGGCTTTGGCTGTGAAGCAAAGGGTAAGAGGATTACTGAGAAGGGGCGAATCAGAATTATTTGAATGGGAATTCAAGATTGCCAAATCCTCACTTCAATAGCAACTCAGTTTATTTTTAATATGCTTCGAATAATTGAATTTCCGACGATATCCACTGTGAGGATTTCTCAAATCAAACATCAATAAGCGCCCCATTCATTCGGATATCACAATATTTATTTTTTACACAATTACTAATAACAAATATTCGAAATAAGCCATGATTAAATGGTTGGAATAAAAACAGGATTTTTTAACAATCGTATTTCAAATCGTTAAAGTTTCCTTATTATCAACATTATTTTAGGCGGTTTTTCGTTTATGACGCATTTTCCTCTACGGTACAACGCTTTTTCCTTTACGGTTGGTCTCTTTTAGTCTTATACGGCTTGAAGATTTTCAGGAGTGCTACATGTCGCAATAATCCAATAGTCTATTCGGTTTCAAGGTTTTTAGGCAAGTCCTTTAAAAAAAAGTATCTTCAAAAATAAAATACCTGTGCAATGCACTGGTTACACTGTACTAGTTGGCCGTGCTGGGTAAGTGAAAACAAATAAGTTTGAAATAACTACACCGCCAGTTACATGTTGTTTTTAGTACCTGTATAAAAAAATATACATGTATGTAGTTTGACTGTATATATGTTATATGCACTGTATATTGTATGCACTGGTTACACAGTTACTTGGGATTTCTAAGCATGCGTCGCCGTAAAGACGGTAATAGAGTTGCTGCTCGAGCTCGTGGCACTCGGTGATTTACGCGCCAAATGCGTTTCTTCAAGATGTAGCTCGTGCTACCAGCTGTCAAAACCCTAGATCGGGGATATCGACGTGCTATAACTAAATCCCAACCTCGTGCTATATATCCCCCTCCATTCCAGTTGACCTCCACTCCATATGACACGAGATTACCAGCGTAATAGCTCAGGGGATAAGAAGCGTGGCTACAAATACTGTGGTCATGGGTTCAAATCCCGCTCAAATCAAGATTTTTATATTGATTTAATCGGTTATTACGACTGGGAGATCGGTAATAATATTAATAATCCCGATCGATCGTCTTGATCAAGGTTTACTCTGATTTACTGGATTGTAAGGTAAATACTGAGGCGATTTAAGTCAGGCAGAGCCGCTCTGTCGGTGACCTGTGTAACTAGTAATAGTTAGATCACAAATATAATAGTTAAGATCACCGGCAGAAAATTAACATATTGTTGTGTCTAAAAAACCTTCTCAAAAAAAGAAGTTCTCTGGTATTCCAGACGACTGTTTTCTCTTAATAATAATAATTAAAATAATAATAATAAAACACACGATTTAACACGGCTTGAAGAAACTGGCCTTTGTTTTTTTGTCTAATATTAAATTATCTTGGTAGTTACACAGTGCTAGTTACTATAACGTGATGATGAACTACTAGTATGGTAGTCGTAGTCGCCTGACACAATCAATAAGAACTGTGTAACCAGTAATTGCTAGTTAGAAATTAAGCTTCATATTAAACTCTTCTTCTACGAAACGACCTAATTACTATAACATGGTGTCTAAATCTGAATATTTCTAATTATGAAGTAGTAATATTGCGATTATTGTAGACAAATGTGGAACAATACATAAGCAATGAACGTGGCATCAGATTCGGTGCACTACGAATACATTCCATATGGAACAGTCTGCCGACACGCAATACTTAACACATTATACCATCATTAAATATAATTAAATATATCAAAACATACCTCCACCTTAATTAAGCATCCTAGCATTTAATAATAATTTATTTTGTTAATTTTTAATTTGAATTGATATAATACAAGTATGGATATTGCAAGCAGTGCATTGCATTGCTACACCACAATTCCCGTAACAAACACCGGCGTCTAATTTACACCCTCCTCGTGTACCTCTTACAATCACTCATACCACACACAATACTATATTTGCTATTATTATACTTGAATTGAGGGTTTGGGTGGAATAAGGGCGGATAACGCTTTCGATAAAATTAATTTTATTGCTAGATGTCCTGTTATGAAGACAATACTTTAACATATTAAAGATACAATGCTTTACTCGATAATCTCGAAACTGGTGATTTCACTATAGGCCCTTATTCCATCCAATTGACTATCAATTTCCACATTTGTATTTAAACAGTACTGAGGAAAGGACTGTTTCCATCTTTCTTTATCAGAAGCTTAATTGTAAATATATTATGTGAAAACTGACATAATGACATTTTCTTATTTTAATAAAATCTTACATAACATATTCATATTTTTAAATGAAATCCTGTAAAATAAATACGTAAAAAACTAGTGTAATTTTTGTTTTAAATTCTAAAATAAAATGGGATTCCATCAAGCAAATTTAACGATTTTAATCTTAATTTCAAATGTACATGTTTGCATTAAAATATTACATATATTTTTTTAAATTTCTAATTGAAAAATATTCCTTGTAAACTGTCAATAATATTCAATAAACCATTGAATAAGGAAACTATAAAAGTGTGTCAATTTCCCAAAAAAACTCTTTTACATTTGTGAAAATTGAAAGTTGTAAAAACAAACAAAAAAATGAATGTGGAAAGAGTTTTCCACATTCATTGTTTATAAAATTACAATATTTAACAAAATAAATTATAAACCTACAGAAATCATCTCCTTCGTTTAGTAATTTTTTAATAGCTTAGTAATTATTGTCATTTTTACCCGGTCTAAATAATGCGTTTTTGTAATTAGTTAATTAATGGTTGTGTTGATTTTTATAGTAATATTTCTAAGCCTTAATATCCGAATTAATATTTGTCATTAAATATTATATTTAATTGAATATGATAATTCTGATTCAAAGTATTGTATTGTCGATGCAATATTAAGCCTTCTTGGGGATTATACAGCCTTCGCACAATCAACACTAATTCTATCCCAGACTATTATTATCAAGCTTTTTGTTATATTATTTTTTCATAAATACAAGATTTATTGTTTCGTGTTATAGAGAAAGGGCTTAAAGTGTATCTTAAGACGGATAGTTTGTCATGAAGCCAATGAATAGATTGAAAATCGTAGTTTCCTTGTGTAAGTGTCTTTATTGTTCCTTGTTAGGGTCTAAGATGGATCACTAAATGTCACCACACCCCATTGACCAAATGTCGAAGAGGTATTTACATACATTTAACACATTTACTACTACAATTAGGACCGGGAATTTATTCGTATATAAAACTTATGAAGGTCGATGAAACTTTTCACTGATAAAAAGTTTAATAACTGAAGCTTTTATATGGTTTCAGTTAATTAATTAAAAAAATTTTTAGACGAATGTGGCTTCTTATATTGTATAAATCATACAATTTCGTTTTTAAACTCAAACCACTTCAATAATGTCTATTTGAAATATGTTATTCTGTTGTATTTAGAGATGTGCCAAAGTCAAACGAATATTGTTGTATTACACCTCTTTTCTTTACATCGCTCTATTAGCGCTTATATACCGATATAAAGAGAGATATGAGAAATTAAAATATAATATTCGTTTGACATTGGCACATCTTTGGCTGTACCTATATTCCGTATTTTTCATCATAAATAATATTCATCAATTTAATGGTTAAGTTATTTTTTCCCATACTTTTTATAATTTAATATTAGGCACCTCTAATATCACATAAAAAATGTTATTCACATGTTAGTTGTAGGGAAAAAGATTTATATATTCGGTACACCTAATCTTATTCTAATTCATAAGAGACTTTGTAATTTCAACAATGATATATATATATATATATACATATATATACATATATATATATATATATATATATATATATATATATATCTATATATATATATATATATATATATATAAACTATATGTATATATATATATATATATATATATATATATATATATATATCTTTAAACGTGTAATTTTATTGTTTAAGTATTGAATTTTATATTTATAAAATTAAAAAAATGGATTTTTGTTGATACATTTTAATATAGTCATAAAATGAAAACATTTCGTATTGATAGTAATATGTTGTTATTTAAAGGTAATGTATCAGGATTTTTTCAATTAAAATCCATTATAAGAAATAAGCTTCTTATGTAGATACAACTTGGTTAAAAATTAGTCGAGATTTTTAAAAGTGCATTTATTTTATCTAAATAACATCATTTGTTTTTTTATAAATAAATTTGTGGCAAGATTAGTCGAAAACTTCTCAGACATGTAAATATTTTACAAAATAAAATCCATAATAATTTGGGCGATCAATAATAAAACTATTTCTACACAAATTCGATAGCTAATTGATAAATCAATAGATAGGTCTTTATTTTACAAATATTTACCCAATTCTCGTCTAGACACGCTTTATATTATTTATAATTCTACCATCAGCGATTGCTTTAAATTATTTAATTCATAAAATCGAACATCAAGGAAGGAGTAGAGCAGTTAAGTTGAAAGCGCATAAGCGATGAGTTTTGACTGTAAAAAGTCAAACGAATGTACACGTCCATATATTGCATGAGTCCATTTCAAACAGAATTAACCAAAGAGAACGTTGGTGAAAAACAGGTCACTATAGCCAAAGGAACTTTTCAATTCGTTTACTGATGCAAAAATAGATTAACTAAATGCACTTATCCTTTTTCCACATCATTCTTCATGACTCCCCTGGATCCAAATAATCAGACATCAAAATAAAAAATGCAATAATAATGATAATAACCGTGAGATTTTCAATGTTCATATTGTACGGTTGCCCATTGAATAATGGATGGATTTTTTAATTTTTTTTAAAAAACATTTTCTATTAATACATTTGATACAAACATTTTTTTAATTATAGTATTGTTTATTTTTATATATATATATATATATATATATATATGTACATTTAATTTTTGTTTACCTTTTTTATTACTATTGTTTTGTCTATAAAAAAGCTTTTCTGAGCGTGTATATGAAAATAAATAAATAAAACAGTGCCAATTACTAAGCAGTCAATAATGTGGCTTATTATAAATAATTTAAAAAGAAATGTTTAATTTTCAATTGTTGACTTCTTGGTGGAATTCCATAATTTAAAGAAATATGTTATTTGTAATTTCCACAGTTATATACATCCACAGGAATTACTGTGCAAATTACGAATAACATATTTCTTTAAAATTTTTTGGTATTAAAATTGTATGATAACATTGTATAATTTTATTCTAAAAGAACGCGTATTAATAAATTATTTATTACTATTCCTATTTAATGTAAATAAATAAATATTGTACACAAATGGTTCATTTTTTATATTTCCATTATTTTGTAAAAAAAAACGTTAGTAAAGTTTAACATAAAATATATTAAATTCAAACTAATCAAGTTAGACTCTCTTTTTTCTGATTATGTTTACGTCTTCGTATTTTTAAAAAAAATTGTTGAACAAAATATTATTTTGTACTTTTTTAGAGCCTATTAATGAGATATTTAAACATGTATTTTTTATTGTGTTAATTTTACGTACTAATTTAGAGAAACACCTTGGATAATAAAATATGTGTATGAACCTTTTGAATATTTTTCGTATGATATTTTACTTTCAACTATTATTTCCTTGTATTCTTTTGTCTTTCTTCTGATTTTACTATGTTTTTTTTAATTTTCAATATATAAACTAAACCAAAGTTTTAATTTCTAGTAATAAAAAGGAAAATAAATTAAAATAATGAGGATGTTTTCTTATAAAAATTGCACCTTGCGTTAATTTCGGGACATGCTTTATAAACACATCTAGTAATTTTCCAATTGTTTGTAAAATTCATATTTTTTATATTGTTGATAGTTTGGACTTCTTGGTGGAATTCCATAATTTAAAGTAACATGTTATTTTTAATGTCCACAGTAATTTTATTACAGAGTATGAGTACTTTCTACTACTTTACTTCAACTTGTAGTCATTTTCAGAGACTTTTATATATTTTTTTCGTTTACTCTTCACTACTACTTGATATTAACGTTTACTAACTGTAATTTTGATATACAAGTCCAAGGGGTTAATTTGAAAGTATGTTTTTAATCAACGATTAGTATCATATTAAATAAGTATTAAATGACTCCATAATCGCTTCATTTGATAGAATAGATAGCTAAGCTAATTGAGCAGCGATCACGATGTAAGGGAATGTTTGAGTTGGGAAGTTAAGTGACCATGTATGTTTATATTAATGTATGGGAAACAACCAAGTAGTAGTAGTTGAAGTGTTAGGGCAAAGTTTGTGTTAATTATAGGCAATACTCTGTGGGAACATTTATCAGCTGAAGAGAAGGTGTTTCATCTAACCACACCTGGACATACATTATTCTATAGCCAACTAAAGGAGATTCTTTACCGTTTACTTGGATAGCTTTTAATTCGTATCATACTGTATTTTTTTTAATGTTCTGCAACCCTTAATATACGTCCAGTTTAAATGAATCTTCTTTTGGATTTGGACGGAAGAGTTAGTCAATGGTGATCTTAGCTTAGAAGAAAAGACTTTAGTTTAAAAAAACGCATGTTATATATTTATTTTTTACATGTCCAATTATCTGAAACGGAGAAAGGACGTATATTGAATTAAAGATTCTTGCTCATAAAAGCTTTTTTACAGAAAATAATAATAATAAAGGTTTAAAACAAAAATTAAAAGTAAATAGAAATGTATGTATAGAATGTGTATATAAAATAAACTTTAAATGAAGTATGTTACTATATAAAGTTGCTTCTGAACAAGCCCTGTAGGTGGCAGAATTGGTGGAAAAGAGATCACCCATATGCGCAAATTCGTTAGAGGTAGTTGAATGAGGAATACGATGAATAATAATCTAAATAATCTTCCTGTACACTTCTGTTAAACAAGAATATTTTTTGTTGTTATAAAATTACAGGTTAAAATTATGACTGGTAGTATATTTTACTTTGCAATTTTATTTTTGGTTAAAAAAATATATAAATTTTTAAGTTTACTGAGATAATAATCGAGTGTGGAATTATAGTATCGTGGGTATATAATCTCGATGGGTATTCGGCATCTGTGTCCGAAATGTTTCTCGGTTAGGCATGGCGTCTTTTCACTATGGCGTAGACCCTCTACGGCGTAGCACAGAAACCCTGACTCGGCTCCTCTGGGACCACTGCTTTAAAACGGTCTCCTCTGTCGTTGGCAAATGGTTATTGACGGAAGGCTTTGTCTTTTACCCTTCAATACTCTTTGACCATACAAACGTATTTTTTTATTCATAATAATTTTCCCCAGCCGAAGTTGTTTTTGTATCGAGTCTGTTGTGCATATTTATGTGGCCAAGTCAATTGCTATTCGGATTCGATAGCCATGACATCTGCTTGTAATGGGTGCGGGTTCACATTCCAGTTCGTATCGCAATCGCATCAAAAGCGTGTTATTCCTGAAATATGCCTATACATGAAGTTCTTTATAGCCTGGCTACCAAATACGAGAGACCTTCTTTAATACGATTTCGAAAACAAGATATCGACTTTTTTATATATTGTTCACGAAAGCCATTAATATAAGTACGATTTCCCTCTTCCGTCATCCTTTCAGGATTATTCAAGTAATATTTTGTACGTATAAAATTAATAATAATCGTGTAATATTTTTATTGTAATTTAAAAAAGGCTTCATTTTCATCATTAAGAATATTTAAGGGAAGTTTGGGTATAGCAAAAATACTTTAAAATCTATTAAATATCAGTTTGTTCACCTTAATAATGAAATAAATACTTTTAAGCTAAGCTACGGCCATTGAGGATTAATATTGATTTACAAACAACAGGTTAAAATAAAATAGTAAAATAAGAAAGGTAACGAATTTTGTGAAACATCAAATCAAAACAATTATAATATAAAGGTAACAATAATATTAAATAAAATATACATCTTAATATGTATGTTGAGTAAAAAACGATAGATTTATAATGCTGCATTGTCAAATAATTAAATTTTAATAGAAGTAGGTGATCCAAACTGTGGTATTATTGAACAATAAAATGATTTCTTTTTAATATTTTTACAAAATCCTTATAAATCTAAAATTATGATATAATAAACACTTCTTTAAATGTTGGTTTATTTATATTATATTAAATATAGTCTCTGAAGATTACTACAAGTTAGTATTGGAAAGTACTCAGACTCTGTAATAAAATTACTTTAGAAATTGCAAATAACACGTTTCTTTAAATTATTGAATTCCACCAAGTCATTACTAAAGAACAATTCAAACAATATAAATTTAACAAATAATAGGAAAATTACTTAATTTTTGTATAAAGTATGTCCCTTAATTAACGCAAAATGCAATTTTTATTAAAAAAAAAATACATCCTTACTCATTTTTTGCTTTTAGTTTAAAAAATTTACAGTATCAATTGATGAATCGAATGGGGAAAACACTCTTTATAAAAGAGATTGTATAGAAATAATTTCAAATGTGGCTGGATCGTATCTCGAGGGCGTGAAAACAATCTGTTTTGATAGTAGAGCAATATGAAGATGTAAAGTATTTGTTTGTATTTCGGTTATCTGAAATATTAAAAAAGCGAGGGTATTGTAGATAAGGGTGGAGGGTGGTTTTTCTCGGCATTTCGCACCATTACTACGAAGGTGAAGATTAATTCTACAGCGCATTGTTTTCTTTTTAGTGTCACATTTAGCCCTGGGCACCCTTCAACAGTTATGCCAGATATTCTCAAATATTCACATATTTATTTATATAAATTTTGAATTTATCCTTAGTGGTAAAATCATTAATATAATTATGCTTTATATGTAGTGTGGTTGGCTTATCTTTATTTAAATAAATAAATGAATACCGATGCCGTTCTTTACACATTTTTATGGGTCCATTATATTATAAAATAATTTTATTATGGGAAAATACCATCTAGATGGAGGATCTTTGGTTGTTAGTATTTACTACTACTTCTACTAGAGTACTATGTTTACAGAAGCAATTTCCACAACAGCCCCAAAGCATAGCAATATCGTCCTTCTGGTTTTGCTGAAACCTTCACCAGACAGATCGACCAAACACCTATTCAATAATATATCTAATTGAGAAAAAATAATATCAATACTGCTATAAGCCATCAATAATGTCAACCCAGCAAATTGAACCTAGTAGTATTAAGTTTTTAAACATTATATGAATTATTCATACAGGGTGGACGAACTGAGAATATTTCAGGGGATGGTAAAAAAAAACTTAAGGTTTTATATGGCGCTGCTTTTACCTCTCGTTTTGAGCAAAAGGCATTTCAAGAAAATTCTCATCTCATTCACTTATAATTAAATAAAATTAATTATCATTCCAAAAACGCAAAATTAGACTGCCTATGAAGTATGAAGTATATGTATAATATGCGCATGGTGTAGTGACGTTCGAATACAAAACGCATGATATTTATATAGATGTAAGTTCATTAAAAAACAATAATAGTTTTATAATAACATTATAATAACGAGCGTAATAATATTTGATCGGTTATTACGACTGGGAGATTGGGAATAATATTAATAAAATCCCGATCGATCGTCTCGATCCAAGTTTACTCTGACTTCCTGGATTCTCAGGTACATACTGATTATTAAGTAGGTGACCTGTGTAACTAGTAATAGTTAAGATCACCGACAGACAATTAACACGTTGTTGTATATAAAAAACCGTCTCCAAAAGACCCTTTCTAGTAAATAAATAATAATTCGCGGCGTAGCACGTAGCTCGGGTATAATTTTGATTCTACGGTGTGTAGTTTTATATAAAATTGTTGTTAAATATATTATTTTCACAAAGCATTTTTCATTAAGAGATGAACCGCGTCACCCAATTTCCTATCGGGTAGTCCAAAGACTACCCTAAGGGAATATTCGTAAAAGAAAATGACATCGCCTACGACAGGTTTTCAATATCTGAGCATCGCTTCGGCTTATTGAACGCCTGTTTTTCGATACTACAAATACAACAAGCTTCCCATTATTAAAAACGGTAATACACCTCTGTACTTTTTTTATCTCGGCCTGTCTACGGCTCAGTCTAATTTTGCATTTATTTCCAGGCCGCACTCAGCAGACCGTTAAAGAATAAGGCTTTGGGGTAGATTTGTAATTCTGGTCTGGTGGCCGCGATATTGTTGTTATTACTTGTTTTTTTTTTCGTTCAAGCCCTTTAAGTACATTTACAAATTTCAGGAACGACCGTTTTCAGCACCGTCTGTTGTTCTCTTGTTAAATCGAACGTGAGCCATTTGAAATTTAAAATTTTCAACACATTTTTTATAGAGATCAACAATTAACTAAATTCACAGAGGTTATACACGTAACAATTCACAATTTAATATTTAAAAAAATCTGTATTCATAGTATTCGAACTTCTTTTCATATTCAGATTTAGGGTTTTCTATAAGTTAAAATAATTATATCCGATAATAACAATAAGCTGATGTCATAATAGTCAAAAATAAAATTGGCTCTTGCTTTCGGGACACCCTAACTGAGTTGCAATTTGGTTATTTTTATCAAAACATTTCTGAAAATCAAAAATGTAAGTGCTTCCTTTTAAATAACAATGTTTATATAATTTGTGGAAAAAAAATATGCAAAATTATTTTTTTAAATATATTTTTCGAATACCAAGATTAAATTGTATTTGATTTTTTTACGTATTATTGTCTATCATAATTCATAAGAGAATAAATTGTACAAAAAATATATTATTTATTGAATTAATGAGTAAATATTATTAAAATTCAATTTCAAATAAACTTTGTCATATTGTTCATTTATTACAAATCAATAAAAATAAAGTCTCAAGCCACGCGTTATATGCTTATCTTGTTTATCAAAAGTGAAGTTGAAATATGTTTAATTGATTGGGGCAGAATTGCAGAAGCAGAAGGAAGGAAGGAAGAGGAAGTTATAAAAAATATGAATAGGATTATTTCAATAATTTATTTAAAAGAAAACAATCCACCAAGACGACTGCATTGAATTGCATTTGTCAAATAATTTATTTATTAAGGAAATCGTGGTATTTTCCATAGAAAAGCCATTGTGTGGGAAAAAATTATGGGATCATAAGTCACAGTGCATCCATGAATGGCCAACCTGAAAACTTTTTACAAATAAACCTTCAAGAAATTCAAGCCGCATTATATTATTATATTGAGTTTTGTTGACATTTGATATGAATAAATATTTTTTTAATGACTTAGTAGGTTTGAATGAGTTGTTTCAATAAAAATATATGGTTTTTGGCGCAGTGCAGTAGAGTCGGTCCTGATGCATCGCCATTAACTCACAATGGCCTTTAGAAAAAAACATAAACTCCAATATGTTTGCAATATGCAAAACACTAGCATCAAGATTTATACGCAGAACCATAAGAATTTTATCCGATCCATAAACTACACATGTCAAAGCTATTGGAAGCTTGATTGAATGGATCGCAATCCTGAGATATTAATGGGGCAGTTATAAGATCCCGTTTGAAATGTGTACATGCAATTTTTTCAATCAACAACTTATTTAAATTAAAAGAAATTTAAAGAGTAACTATCTAGCTACACTTTGAATATATTTCATATGCTGTTAATTGACAAATCTTGTTATGAATATTGAAAAATAGCGTGCAGCTGTTATGATTCGTGTATGTATTTATTGAGTCACTTATTACAGAAACACACTAGGCGCCAAAAATTAAATAGTATATAATTTTTTTCTAATATTTGGCTTATTAGTCACTCAATTAATAATTTTATTTGTTAATTTATTAGGTTACCTCGGAAAAATTTACGCATTCTCTTGTTTTGCTAAGTATAGAATTTTTTATTGTATAAATAATTTTTTTAATTAAGTATTTTGATATAAAATATTGACAAATTTCATGAAGCTATTGCAGAAATACCCTACGCTACAAATCTTGAAACTTTTTTTATAAAATTTTCTCTCGGTACAGTTTTTATAGTTCTCACGTAAACTATATATTTTCAAGAAATATATAGTCTGCAAAAAAGATCAAATAATTTTAATTCTAGTATCGGAGATAATCCATCAGTGAAATTGTTTAGGATCCTGGGTTCAAATCCCAATCAATTAAAAACAATCTTATATGATATAATTTTAAATGCTATCATTTTTTTTAATTACCTTATTTGTGATAGTAAGTAATAGCATATTATTAAAGATTATAATACATATATAATACAGACAAAAAACCCCAGTAGAAATTTATTATATTAATCTTGTTTAATATTGGGCGATTAGTAAGGGAATAATAAGAATTATATAAATTTTAATTTAAGTCAAATCCCGCTCAGGTATTTTTTTTTAAATTGATTTAGTCGGTTATTATGACTGGGAGATTGAGAATAGTATTAATAAATTGCTGATCGATCTTCTTGATCCAGGTTTACTCTGTTTTCCTGTATTGTAAGGTAAATACTGATTATTAAGTCGGTGACCTGTGTAACTAGTAATAGTTAAGATCACCGACAGACAATTAATTAACACGTTGGTGTGTCTAAAAATCCTCTAAAAAAGATAATTAATAATTCTGTCTTAAGTATGATACTTTTGAATTTATCTAAAATAATATATTATTCCTTTAAAATATTCAAGCGATGCGTTTTGGCTTCTAACAACTAAATTTAAATTGAACAACGATTTTCTTCTAAAAAAGATCAGATAGTATAATATACTTTTTATTTCGACATTGTATAACATTGAATTTGAGGCCATTTAAATTCATTTTTTTTGACCAATATAACCCGATATTTGTTTCATAAATGTATAGAGTGAAAGTCTCACCTTGAACCAGGTTTACTCATATTTCCATACTGATTATTAAGTCGGTGACTTGTGTAACTAGTAATAGTTTAAATCACTTAATAAAATTCCAAGTGATATTATACTTATATAAAAACAATAACAAATAAATAGACACATTTAACGAATGATCAAATAGTAGTATTTATTGATTGCTGACTTCGTTAAAAATAATTGTTTGAGAAAATCATCCCCTCGAGTTTTTACTGTGGTGGTTTTATATATTCGGCTTATAGTGGGTGGCAGTTAAAGATTTAGTGAAGGTAGTCATGAACTCAGTAGACGTAGATAATTAAAACTGATAACTGGCCACTGCAATCCTGCACCATTTTCTTGGTTTCTCTATTTAAACCAACCACCCTAATCATCATACAGGGTTGAAAATCATAGATGGTATTATTAATAAATATCATAAGCGCGACTTGATATATTTATATTATTATACGAGAAAGGTCTGAAATAAGGAATGTACAGGTGAAAAGAGGTGTGAGTGTCAACCAAAAAATGTTTCGTATTTAAATATTTTTGGTAATTTACAACCATATAAGAATACCTTCTAGGACATTAAAAAATTAGTTTTTTTTTACACTTTTTTTAATAATTTACTCTCAAAATAACAACTATAAAATTGCAATAGTCAATAAAACCATTGATTGGCGGTTTCAATTAAATTGAATAAAATGTTTTGTGTCCATTGTTGGTTTGTGCAGCATTACCAAATATATTCCAATAAGCCGCATGGGTTGTAATTAAACGTATGTTTAATTTAATATAAAAAATATTATTGTTCCTGCTTGTGCGTATATATAAATAATATAATAATTATTTTTTAATAAATTTAAATTGTTGTTTTTATCATCCCTTGTGGTGTTAGTGAGAAGATTCTTGGTGTGTTTCCTGAGCCGGCTTTATATTTTCCCTATTTCCTCCCTCAGGAACCGGAAACCAATTGCAGCTTCTTGTGTTCAAATTAATACAGGGATATTTGAATAATTTCACTCGAATATTATTACATTGCATGCCTTATTATGGCTCAATCGGATAATAAATACAATTTATATTCAAATGCAGCGCAATCTAAGTGAGGAATCACGAACACGCTTAATAAGAAGTCAGTTTTAACTAGTGTTTAAATCAGTGGAGTCAATTCTAACAACAGCTGAGATTTTTTTAAATAAATTTTTCGATCAATTTTTTTCACAGTAATTGAACATTTCAAGTATGAAAAAAACCAATTAGATTAGATATTTTTTTATATTTTTAATTTTTTATAATATTTATAATCTAGCTGTAAAATATACATACACAATATATACTGTGTTTATGCTAATATTGTGGTTCTGAAAATACCTGATTTAATAACGAGGATTATTGATTTGCATTGGTTTACTGGATAATGTAAATTTAAGATAAATTGAATGGGTCGTTAATACAAAAGCGTATCTACAAATTAACAGTTTTTAAGGAATTAAAATAATAAGGTTTGGCATTCGTTTAATGTACATACTCATTTATTAAAATAAACGATATTGATGAAACCGAATTTTAAATATAAAAGCGATATACTAGGTAAGCTATTAATAATTAAGATTATTTTAGAGGGAAGCACACTATTGCAATTTGTAATATTGTAACAAACTTGGCTCACATAAAATAAACATGGTTCTAGCTTCAACGATACCAAAGCTGTGTAAATATTTATTTTTAAATAAAGTTATTAAACGGTAAGCTTATTTGGTAATTGAATTAATAAGTAATGTATTTAAGAAACGCTTCAAAAGTGATTTTAAATGGAACATAATATTTCGAGGGGCCATGTCTGAAATGAAGACAATTATAAAATCTGTTACGGTGAGCATATAATTGGCGAGATGGAGATAACTGAGTTGGTCATTGGATTTAGCAATAGAGTGTCGTGTGAGTGAAAGAAGAGGGAATAATGGCTCTTTTTTGAGATGAAGGAAAAAAATTAAAAGTTCCTTAAGAAACAGAAAGAGAGAATGACTACTGAAATCGAATTAAGCGCGACGCTTTGAATTAATCAACCTATTAGGTTCTCATACACTCTTCCCTTACATACAACCTAATCTAGAGTTTAAAAAAATATCTCCAGGTAATGACATAAATATGCGACCAATTGAGACAAATACTGTGGTCACGGACTGAAAAAAAATTAATTTGGTTGTTTATTGCGGCTGGTAGAATTATAAATAAAATACCGATAGTTCGTCTCCGTTCATGTTTACTCTGATTTTCTGCATTGTAAGGTGAATACTGAGAGCAGAACCGGTCGGTCACCTTTATAACCAATACTTTAGGTAACTTTTTAAAATATTTTTTTTATAAACAAATGAACGCGTTTTTGTGTCATTAAAACCATAATTTGCAAATTTTCTAAAAAGCCCATAAGGAATAAAATATTTATAAGGCATCTAAATTAAAAATAAAAACTTAAATAACAAACACAAAAATCATACATTTGTACAAAAGGAGAAATGAAAAAATGCAAGAGTTTCATATTTATATTTTAAAAAAGTAATATAAATTTTTTACAGGCATTCTATTTAAAGGAAGAAAAAATCCAATGGGTTATCAATTGGGTTGAAAATTCAGTGGGTTAAAAATAAATTTTTAAGAAAATCAATCAATAATTAAATATGAAAATATATATATATATATCGTGACGCACTACTCCCTTTCGGGGTTGGCCCGGTCTGTTGCTGCACTCAGATTTATAAATTTACGATCTTTCTCCATTCACTCCTGTCCTTGCATATCTCCCTTGCTTCCTCTAGATTCATTATTCTAGTCATACATCTTCTTTTATTCTTGGTGCTCCTAACTGCTTTCTTCTTAAGAGCAGCACCAACCACATCCATCCACGTCTTCTTCGGTCTTCCTTTTCCTCTCTTTCCGCTAATCTCGCCCACATAAATCACCTTAGTCAGTCTTTCATCACTCATTCTCTCGACATGTCCAAACCATCGCAGAAGGTTCTTCTCCTGAAGTTGTAACATGGATTCCTTTACTCTACATTCATTCCTCACTTCTTCATTTCTCACTCTATCATATCTGGTCTTTCCACACATGCTGCGTAAGTAATCCATGTCAACCGCGTTGATTCTGCTCTCATGCTTCGCCTGACATACCCATGATTCCGATCCATACAGCATTGTTGGGGCCAACACTGCCCGGCGAATCGTGAGTTTCGCCTTCTTTGACAGAAAGTCACTCCTCGCCAGAAATTTTGTCCCCCCCAACACTCTTCTTCCTGCACACACTCTTCTCTCGATTTCGCAATCGATACTACCATCCCTTGAAAAGGCTCTCCCCAGATACACAAAATCCTTCACACACTCGATCGTTTCTCCATTAATCTTAAAATCCATTTCAATACTTGTACATTCCCTTTCAAAAACAACTGCTTTCGTCTTACTTGCATTCACTGCTAGACTCATAGCCGAGGTACTCTCATATAGCCGGTCTAGAGTTTTTTGGAGCTCTTCGGCACTCTCTGCTATGAGAACTGCATCATCCGCGTACATTAATATTTTTACATTCGCTCCTCCTATTTTTACTCCTTTCACACCCTCGCAGACTGCCCTCATACACTTATCAAAGAAAATGTTGAAAAGACAGGGTGACATTACACATCCCTGTCTAACTCCCATTCGCACAGGAAAACTGCCACTCACTTTATCGCTCACTCTCACTTGTGCTTGAGAATCTACGTACAGGGCTTGAATTGCCTGTAGTAATTTGCCTCTGACTCCGTATTCACTAAGCACCTGCCACAAAAGGGATCTATCCACTCTGTCATACGCCTTTTCTAAGTCTACAAAAGCGCAGTATAGACTTTTATTAACACTCATACTTTTCTCGATCATCTGTTGCAAGGAGAAGATCTGGTCTGAGCATCCGCGGCCAGTCCTAAAACCACCCTGCGCGTCCCATATTCTCTCCTCGGTCACCTCTCGTACTCTTCTGTTCAGGCAACGTGCAAACAGCTTGCCAGGGCAGCTGAGTAAGCTGATTGCACGGTAATTTTTACATTCAAATCTGTCACCTTTTTTCTTGTAGATTGGTACAAGAGTAGCTGACACCCATTCTTTTGGCACCTTCCCATACTCGACGCACGCATTAAACAAGCTCACTACTAGATCTTTCATCACTGCTCCTCCCCATTTAATCATTTCATAAGTCATTCCATCCGAACCTGGAGATTTTCCATTTGGTAGCTTTTTAATCTCCTCTTCCACTTCATTCATACTAATCCTCTCCCATTTTTCATCTGCTATTTCATTTTCGTCACGATTATTCATATATTCTCTGTCACACCTATTTAAACATCCACCTCCATAAAGTTCTTTGAAAAATTCTTTCCATCTTTCAATTCCTTCGGTTGCATTCCATAATATATCACCCTCTTTTGTCTTAATTCCTTTTGCCATCATTTTTTCATCATTACGTACTTTCTTTATTGCTTTCCAGAACCATTTTTTATTGCTCTGGAAGTCATTTTCCAATCTTTCTTCTAAATTAATTTTTGCCGCATTCTTTCTCTCTTTGATTAGTTTTTTCGCCAATGCATTCTTCACCCTATAATCCTTTAGGCACTCCGTTTCTCCGCTATTTGATGAATTTAGCCAGTGAATATATGCATCCTTCTTCATTTTCACTGCAGCTTCAATCTCTTCATTCCACCATACTGACTTTTCACTTTTCTTACCCGTTCTCGTCACACCACACACTTTACTAGCACTCTCTATCGCAATCCTTTTTAAGGTTTGGAAACCCCACTCTACATTTCCTTCTCTTATATGTTCAGACCACTCATTCTCAACCTTTCTGAGATTTTCGTCCACCAACTCGCTATATCGGTCACGCACTTCCTTTCTTCCAAATTCTTCACACTTAATTTTCTCTAAACGTGCCGCTCGTTCTTCCCAGATCCATTTTCGTCCCAGCCTAATTGCGGCTACTACTAAGAAATGATCTGTTCCACATTCGGCTCCGCACCACACTCTTGTGTCTCTTACATGCCCCCTTAATCTCTCATCACACAAAACTAAATCAATTACGCTGCGCTGTTCTCCCCGCTTCCAAGTATATATATGATTACGTTTGTGTTTGTACCAGGTGTTTGAGACAAAAAGACCATGTTGCATGCAAAACTCGACAATTCTTCTACCATTTTCATTCACCCTCTTATCTCCCCACTGTCCAACAACCCTGTCGGCTTCAGCTCTTCTCGATCCAACCCATCCGTTCATGCCACCTATTATGATGACTCTTTCACCTTCTTCGCACTCATTCATCAACTTATTCAAGTGCTTCCAGAAATCATATATTTCTTCGTCTACATCTCCGTCTACTGGCCCATAAGCGACAATAACAAAAACTCTGATGATTCCTACTTTCAGCTTTACCCACATTAGTCTCGGGGATACTAACTCATACTTTCTGATGTATCGCTTGGCCCTGGGGCTAATTATCATACCGACTCCCTTGCTCCCCCATTCTTCATCAGTCACACCGGACCACAAACCAAGATATTCGCCGTCCATTTCGCCCACGTCTTTCCCTTTTCTTTTTGTTTCGGTCACTCCAAGGAAGTCTAAACCTCTCTCTTTCATTACATTTAAAATTTCAGTCTCCTTATCCTTTACGCCTCTGACATTCCACGTACCAATCTTCCATTCATCATCTTTCCTAAACGGTCCATTCTTCTTCGCCACGTGCTTACCGCCATTGCACGGCTTATCTGAGGTCGCAACATGACCTTTACGGGAGTAGTGAGTCACAATGCCCTGGGATTCCCAGTACTCGGACATTCAGCAGTCGCATTTGTTACAAACGGTGCGCGTCCATTTTGTTCTGGACGCTTTCACCACACACACAAACTTCTCCTTATCGCGCCCGCTTTCACCAGGCTGCTTTCACCACACGTCCGAACTCGTCGGCTGCCGCGGAGTGACTGATATGAAAAGCTAATCAAAATTAATAAAATTGGTTATAGTTATTTACCTAAAGGTTTGGTTTGGATTCTTTATCTATCAATTGATATCTCTTTACTATTTGCACGTACAACATAATTGGGTTAAACTGAAATTTATACAAAATGTATAATAACTGTGATTTAAACCATAACTAATGTAATTTTAATCTTAAATATGTACTAATAATTTTTTTATTAATTAATAAAGTGTACGAGCATTCAGTTTAGTTATTCCGTGCGCTTTTCTCTGCAGATATAAAGAATCTCTTTTAAATACAAAAAAGCACTGCAATATGCTCTGAACATTTATTACTACCGCTTTTATAAAATAGCACAAATATACGATAGTTAAAATATATTTATTATTATAATTTTGAGCGATTTAATAGGTAGGTATGCGAAAGAAGAGCACATTGTTAAATAATTCATGTGACCAGTTCAACCATGCAAACCGAGAAGCAGTTAACATCCCATTTAATGGAATAAAATCATTTTCAATATTCCATAAACGATTATTTACATAGTCTAAAACCTCCGCCATACAACACGGGAAGGATTTTAAAAATACATAGTTTAAATTGAATACAGAATCCATCGATAGGCTAAGAGCATCATCAGATTTTATATACATGAATAATTCAATTGTAAGTAAATAATATTTTATGAAAGAAATCTAATTTCCGTCATCGCTAATTCAATTAGAATCCAATACGAATCCTTATTTTAAACGAAATAGAGTTTGTTGGAGAGGAACAAGGGACTTGAACACAAAATTAAGTTCGTTTAAGTCATCAATGGAGTGGAACGAAACTTATACTATTATTTACACAGATTCCGCTGTTTGATTATAAAGTAATTGATAATTAGTATAAGAAATAAATTAAATTAAATCAAAGCGGCAAAGAAAACCAATTTGTCGAGATTGGGCTCGTTACAAAAGTATCATCATTTGAAAAGCATTACTTTATAATGTATGTAAATGGAATGAGATTTATAATTAAATCCTATTTTTACCCATTATCGCCGGCTTTTGATCTCATACACGAGTGGCCTTTGACTGTTTTAATATAATTCATGTTTGTATGATCCTTTTGTTCAAATAATATTATTTTAAAGGCATTCCTTTATTATCCACCTCGTTATTTAGAGTTGTTGGTAAGTGAGTGTTAATTGGAAAAGTCCCTTAGCTTGATATAACTTTGTTAACCTCGTTGTTGTTAACAGAATTCCCTTTCTGCGTTAAATTGTTTAATTGATTGCGACAACCCAGGAGGATGTGTCTTTATAAATGTGTAAGAAAACACGATAATATTTACGAAGATTTTGTGAGATGTGCGCAAATAAAATATTTATTTTTCAATTTGGAAACGCAGCATTAAAATATGGGGCTGTTTTTAAGACAACAAACGAGCGTTTGATTGTGGCCTTTTGGATTGTGAAAGCTGCTAATACCAGAAGCCGAGGTCCTAATGAAGTCTTAAGTCCTCTTCTGAGACCAGTAAATAACTTAAGAGGCCGACACTTTGAAAAGATGACTTAAGGCCGAGACTAAAGCAGTAACAAAATACAATCCTCCCAGGGACAGACACACTTCCTCGTTGTGATTTATTTTTACGCCGTGAAAAATCGAGACATTTAAAATTTTTTTAAATATATTTTCGTGATTGCACTGCAATGTTTGAAAGTGTTTATTGTGTGGTAAGACAAGAGCAATAAGGGTTGTGTGAGTATATCTTAGGGGATGTGTGTGAACAGGCTCAATTACTTTTAAGGGTGGAGCTTCAAATCATGTTCTTCAACTTTAGGGTGAAAACTAGTACAGTAGAACTTCTCATAACGAGCATAATTTGTTCCAAAATCTTTCTCATTATATTAAACAATCAATAATTTAAAGCACTATTTTTAACGCTTAAAACAATTATTTACTTTTTTTTCGCAGGACTTATTAACCTTTAACTAACGTGGGGACTTAATTTTAAATGATTATATTATTAATCCATAAAATTTTTAGCGTAATATTGCTTATTGTAATATTGGTATTTTTAAATAAAATTAAAATCAAAATAATTTCTCAGGGGATAAAGAGCATGGCTACAAATACATACTGGTCATGGGTTCAAAACTTAAAAAAAAAATCGGTCAGTAATAATAAAATCCCGATTGATCACCTAGATCCAGGATTACTCTAATTTCCTGGATTGTAGGGTAAATACAGAGGCGATTATTTAGCTTTATACAAAAGATTCTTTTTTTACAGGGATTTTACATTTTACCTTGTATAGTATATAAGTGATTGCGTCCTACACCTTATTTTAAAAAAAAAAACCTTAGCTTATTACACCTGAATTCTTTTACAACACAAGTATTAATACTTGTACTTGATGTTTTAATATTTGTATCTTTTATTTTTTCTGTTATGTCAAAAAAAGCTCTTATGAGCGTTTATATGTAAATAAATTTAAAGAAAAATGAAAAACACAAATTTATTAACATACAATTGAAAATCATTAATATAAAATGTTAATGTTAAATGGGAAAATTTGTCATGGGTTCAAATCATGCTCAAGTAAAAAAAAATATTTGATCGGTTATTACGACTGGGGGTTTGGGAATAATATTAATAAAATCGTTTACTCTGATTTCCTGTTCAATATTTTGGCAATTACGAATTGTAAAACTTATAATACCTATGCATACCTAAAAAGCATTAAATTAATACGTTGTTGTGTCTAAAAAAAACCTTCTCCAAAAAGTCCCTCGGGGCGTCTATGAATAAATGAAATACTCGTTTTGTTTCCTGTATTTTAAGCACGATCATTTCATCGTAAAGATTTACCAAAATAGAGGTGTTATTTATCAGTTTCAAAAATAAACATAACGTATTATACAACCCGATCTCATGATGGATTCTCCGATAGTGTGATGGTAAACAGGTGAAGTATACATTTATTTCGGTCCCCAAAATGTCCTCAAACAAATAGGTTTCCATAAGGCCCTGATGGATATAATATAGGGGATGTAGTCAAGTGGCTAAACCACCACTTGATACGGGCTTTTTGTACCATATCGTATTCGATCAAAGTCCATAACACCTCGAGTTGATCGTACTCTAATTCCGTTATGGAAAATTGAACGAAGATGCAAGCCAACACGCAAATTGAAGAAATATTTCTATCAACCAAATGTGACCATTCAATAGAAGCAAAGGTTATCAGGGTGTCATTATAATTTGTCTCATAAAAGGCTATCGGAGATCTTTAAATTGAAAGCGGTGAGCAAAACACTCTATGAAGTTGGCCTTCATAAGATAAGCATACCCTGAATAAATTACACTAACTATTACCGACCGAATTGTAATCGTTACTACGAAGTTCAGACTATGAATACTATATGTTACAAGCAAAGGTTACAATTAATTCATATATTTTATAAAGAAGAGATATTTTGTATATGCAGTATAAATGCGCCCTAATTAAGGTTCAAAATAAATAATTTTCAGCTTGAAGACATAGAAATCCTTAAAAAGTATCCATGCAAACCCATAAAAATATTTACGTAAAACAAATTTGCCTTTTCCAGTAATATACACAGATATCGAATTTTCCGTTATATTTTTAAAATAATTTTCCAATTATTATATAATATAAAAAATAGTGTTATGGCGGTTACTATGCATAAATATTCGTTTTAGTATATTATCAATGGTCAAATTATTCAATTTTGTTATTATTTTGCTTAAATATTTGTGCTTTTACATTGTATTTTAATTTAAATCCTTCAATTTTGCTCACAGTGTAACCAATTAATACAATAAAAAGTTAAATAATATAATGTAAAGATATAAATGAAACCGTTACTGTATTATATATTTCAATGCGTAGAGAAGTATTAATTTTTTATTAAAATCCATTCAATTTGTTATTTTTTGTTGTGTTATTTTATTTTCGAATATTACTAAATGATTTCTTTATTAAATATAATTTGCATACAATGTTTTGATACATTATGATTAGATGTTACAATATTAAGTTTATAGACGGAGTACAATCGATTGATAAATAAAATAATTTATAAGACATAACATAATTTATGGGAAAAAATATGAAAACCCAACTACTAAAATATATATAATACATAATAAATAATAATATTGATAAAATAAAATTAGAATTACAAAAACATTTTCTAATAATTAGTGGATTAAAGAGAGAAAAAGAATGATTGTAATTTATTTAATTGCGGTTTGATAATGTGCTAATAACGGTAAACTTATCGAATTGTAATAATTTATGATTGTATTAGAGAGTCTATATTTTAGAATCACAAATGCGACATTTGAAATCGATTAACCGACCATTGAAAAATAATCCTCGACCAATTAGTCGGATAAAAGTCTACCTTGCCTTATCATTAAATATTTAAAGTGGGTTTAATGGCTTCGACGGCCTAACGAATTAACGAAAGGGAGAGTTTTTCTAAATGGTGGTCTTTTTATTGTGTGGGCTTTTTTACTATAGCAATTATAAAAGACTTGGTAGTGCTTGCATCTACTAAGGTCAATTTAGATGTATATTAAATCTAGCGGTATATTATTTATAGAAGGAAGCTGATTTGACATATAGATAGGAAGTATTTCAGCTCGATAAATTAAACATAGGCTAGACAATTTGAAGTTTTGGCTTGGCGTCAACACGGGCACATAATTTATAGGGCAACGAGTGCGAACATATATTATTACACACGCAAACCACTATACTATAAATCCATGACTAATCGAACTTGCTGTTTTAACAAAATACTATTATATCACTAATATATTAAATCAAATTCAATGATTAGCATGTCTTTATCCCCATTCGACAAGGCGTCTATAAATACTACGCTGCTTTGCTACGACAGCGCTACGCCGAAATACCTGCTGATTTATTTTTAATCAACTGTTGAATTTAGACAATTTGTAGTCGGTCTTAATTTAGATTCAAATACTTGAATCGGATTATTGACATCAAATAAGATTTTATAGACAATACATTTTTTTATTAAATATAATTTAAATACAATGTTTTGATACATTATGATTAGATGTTACAATATTTAGTTTAGAGACTATTTTAATACGTTTTAATACTTATTTTAATACGGAGTACAATCAATTGGTAATTAAAATGATTAATAAGTCATAACATATAATTGATTGTAAAAAATACAAAAACTCACTTGTAGAACTAAAAAACTTTTTTTTGTACTAATTTTTGTTATAAATACTTATTTAACAATTTATTTGTCAAGCACAATCTACAACTTCCACTCTTATTTCTTTTAAAAACATATTATATAATGTTGTTGTTTTTTACAAGACATAATTTATATAATATGATAAAAGTATTCGGATCAATTTATTTCCCATAGTTTAATTGGTAAATGGTATAATATTTCAATCCAAATAATTTTGTAATAGGTTTTTAAGACTCAAACGTTAGAATATAACAATTCAAACATATAATTAACAAGAAAATTTAAAAAGTGGATAATAAATACGTTCATATTTTTCGGTTTGCGGTTAATGTTTGAAATCATTATATAGTTTGAAAGATGGGCAAAATTACAAAGATATGTAGAACTTTTAATTGAAAAAAAAATCTAAATACTTCGTGATCTTAAATTTTATGTTTTATTAAATTACTTAATGAAAGACATACGACCGATTTTTGTGGATTTAGTATTAACTTAATAATTTAGATTTAAATTTGAGTAATAAAGCTTGTTAATGAATGAAATATCAAGCGATTAAACGCCTATTTTATTTGTATTTGATATTTGTGATAATAATAGTATGTAAATCTGTTTCGTAGTAACAACGACGCAGTTAATTAAGGAACAACGACTTACGGAAGCGACCGTTAACTACGACACTGACGTAAACATTAACAATACTACTACGCCGTGAAACTGAAAAAGACTATCTGTCTCACATAGATAATGGTAAAAATAAAATAAATTCCCATATGGAATAAGCGTGGAAGCAGCCCTCCAAACAAAACATTCAATTAGTATGTATAGTTCAACCCTATGCTGCAATTAAGGCAAGTAGGGGTTGTTATTATCTAACATTCTGACAAGTGTTATCTCAAAGGCAGTGTTGGCTAAAAAAAGACAAGACTGTTTCAAAGCTTATCGAATATAGTAAATCCAAGCGATGAGAATAATAAATAAACACACATTATCACCGCACGCATATCTTGCAAAACTAATTGAATTAATTTTATAAATATGTACACACATTTAGATAAAAAATTATCAGTTGAATGAATTTTTTTTTTCATTCGGAATAATACATTTACAACATATTGTTTCATTAAAATAAATTTCTAAATTTTCATTGATAAAAAATGAGCAGTTAAAAATGTAAAAAAATCTAAGACTTTGAATGAATGTAAAATACAGTTAAATTATGTTTCGCATCCGACCGGGTCAATCCAAAACCACCTATATTTTAGCAGGCAATACAACTGGATGTATAAATATCAAGATGGCTGACCAAGCAGACGAGTCTGAGTGGGACTATTAGTGTTGCCTATGTCAAACTCATCTGTTTGGTCCGCCATCTTGATATTTATACATCCAGTTATATTGCCTGCTAATATATCGATGGTATTGACTAACTCCCAAAGAGAATAATTAGGATTGCATATTATTAAATTTAAAATTTAAAAAATTGTAATTTTACTTTAGTATATGAAATTAGAGAAGTGACTTTATTATTTGTGATTATTTTTAATATCATTAAAATATTAGAATTGAAAAAAAATATTTTAATAGACCAAATCTACAAAATAATTAGTTTTTTTTTTAATATATACGAAACGAGGGGTTTTACAAATTTTTAGACATAATAAAGTTTTAATTAATTATCTGTATTTTAACTATTACCAGTTACACAGATCACCAACTTAATAATCAGTATTTACCTTACAATACAGGAAATCAGAGTAAACCTGGATCAAGACGATCTATTGGGATTTTATTAATGTTACTCCCGATCTCCTAGTCATAATAACCTATCAAATCAATTTTCTTTTTAAATCAACATTCAAAACATTAGTATTTTTATAAATACGATCCATCGGGATTTTATTAATATTATTCCAGATCTCCCAGTCGTAATTTGCGATTATTTTTTACTTGAGCGGGATTTGTATTTGTAGATACGCGTCTTACCCCCATTAATAATTATTTTTACTGTTCATATATGAATGAATCAATACAGTAAAATGATGATTGCTTTGTGCTTAATTTGCCTAATTGTTTTAAAAATAGCACATGTGGTTGTGTGATTATTAAGGCTCGTTTGAGTGAGTCGTTGTGGAGTGGCTGGCGGGTACAAGCAACGAACTTGAGCCAATTTAAGGCCATTACGTTTTAGGAATATTGAATTTAGGTATGGCAGAGTCGAGTGTAGTTATAGGTTCAGTAGTGAAATGAGTAAAATCACGTACATTAGTTGTGTATAATAGTTTCAGTATAGAATAGTTTATCGACTTGGTTTGGTTCGCGTGACTCGCTGCCATATCCGAGTCAAACATCACAACGACACCTGAACACCTTCAGCCTTTCACATTTAGCAGTCGCACACTGAAGCAGCATATTATAATTATAAAATTAAATTATTTATTTATAAGCGTAATAGCTCAGGGGGTAAGAAGCGTGGTTACAAATACTGTGGTCATGGGTTCAAATCCCACTCAAGTCAAGAATTTTTAAATTTATTTGATCGGTTATTACGACTGGGAGATCGGGAATAATATTAATAAAATCTCGATCGATCGTCTTGATCCAGGTTTACTCTGATTTCCTGGATTGTAAGGTAAATACTAAGGCGATTATTAAGTCGGGCAGAGCCGCTCTGTTGGTGACCTGTTTAACTAACAATAGTTAAGATCACCGACAGACAAGTAACACGTTGTTGTGTATAAAAAACCCTCTCAAAATGACCCTTTCTAAAAATAAAAAAAAGCTCCTCGGAGCGTAAATAAATAAATAAATACTACACTTACGCCTGTAACGGCATTGAAAGCAATATACGAATTTAAAAAAAAAACAAACATCATAACAGTAATAAAAAAGAGCATAATGTGCATTGCTGCATATGAAATATGATGATTCGAGAAATTATTATTGAAGCGGTCAAGAGGGTGATAAAACAGATCTTCAATTGCTCAAAATTGTTGGTCACTGCGTGGCTTACATTTTTTTATATATTGTTTTTTATTATGTGATACAGTACATTATTATATTTTACTTTTCTGATATTAAAAGAACAATGTTATAACATTAATAATATTTTTGAAATTTGCATTCAACTTTATAATTGATGTGTGATAAGTATGATAACTGTAGATGTATATGATATAATGATTTATTTAAATATCATACAGTTGAAATTATATAATATAATACAACAATCAAATTATAAAATAAATCGCTGGACTCGAATACGTCGAAAGCACTTCATTTGTTTACTTTTTGTTGTGATTTGATTCCATGACCACATTATATGTTTGAACGATTTATAAAATCAAAATGTTTTGTGTAAATATCAGATAGTTGAAAGAAAATAACACATTAATCTAATAATAAAGAAATCGTTGCAGAGCTCTAAAACGTCAAAGCACCTTATTACACCCACTTGAACTAGTCTTGATAATAACTTGGTAAACAAATTATTTTTAACAAGATTATTGTTGAATACAGATATATATGTTGGTAAGATTTTCAACAAATTAACAGTTTAATAATAATTTTGGTTTCTTCACTTTTAAATGTTCATATATTATTACATTTCTGAATACTATGCCATATTAGCTTTTAATATAACAAGTATATGACATTATTATTTTTTTTTTTTACATTGTTCCTCTTTTTATGTTTTTCTGCTTTTTTCTCTTTTATTGATAAATTTATTTTTTCTCATTTGTAATTTTTTTTAACCGACAAGTACTGCATTATCATCACGGCGACTTGGGATCCCCCGTAATGCTGTGGTGGTTGTGCAGTTAGATGTAGTAATTATATGTATTTATATTTAAAATAAAAAAAATAAATAAAAAAAAATTATTACATTTTTACATAATAAATATATTTATAAATAAGCTTCTGATATATCTAAAAAAAATGTTGATATAATTCAACATAGTCGTAGTATTAAAACCTTGAAATGAATCAATATCAAAAATATTTTATATTCGAAAACTCAATAATGTATGATTTTCCATAATAAATTGCTTATAATATGTTGTGAGTGGCAGGTGATGCATCACTATTGTTTCAATTTATGTTTATCTATTGTATATATGAACAATAAAAAAATAAATGTCTACTGAAGATAGTATAGCGATTATTAAATAAAAATATTGTTTGTAAGGCGCAATACGAATATCAGTGTAATTATAATAAAATTAATAATTAAAAATGAAATGATTGCGGTGATAGTGTGCGTCCTGACTGTAGAAGCAGACGCCATTGGTTATTTGATGGCAATACAATGTATGGAACATTTTCATATTTTATACTTGCACTTGTCTGCCAAATACTAATGGACTAACAGGAAAAAACACACACATTATTATTATTTAGAAATTTGGACAAAAAAGCTTTTAGACATATTGAAAAATTCGACTAAATTTCATTGCAAACTTATGGATTGAATCTTCCCATTGCGATAAGTAAAAATATATGATTTATTGTATTTTCGTTCAAATAAAGTTATATTAGGGAATATCGATCAAAGTGACAGGTTTCTCATACTAGGACAAATTAATGACTTTCACTTTCCAAACCGATTTAATATTTTTTAATGGATTTTTTTTAACGACAACCTTTTGTTTCTGTACGTGAAGTATTTTAAATTTGAAAACTTACCACACAATAATGGGTGTTTATTATTAATGGATTTTTTTTATAAGGAAGAGCACTTTGTATTATAATTGAAATATTTAATCGGGAAACATTTGTTCTTCGATAAGGGTGAGGCTTTTATTAAGAATTTTCTTAAGTATCAATAAACCCGGGTTTTCAAGTTTGCAAACTGCGCTTGTTTAACTTTCCGCAGTTAAAATACTTCTGCAAGTTTACTTGCGAGCATAAAAACCAGTTTTAATTAAATATTAAAAAAATATTTCTTTATCAATTATACAATTTAAAATAGTCACGTTTCAAAAGACGTGAGTTGGATGCGTATGTATTTTTAATAAAATAAAATATAAATCCGACTGATAAAAACCCCTTTCGGTTTTATTTATGTGAAAAGTGTGTTATTAAGTCATCTAAAATACCGCCAATTTGAAGTGTTTGTTGTGAGAAAAAGCATTTACTAAAAGCCAATTCGAGTATAATCAATAATTGAAAAGAGGGATTGACTGTAAATAGCTTTTCATGAATATTTCAGGCAATCGACGAACTTTAAAAAAAAAAACAGAACTGTTAGCGAATGGGTATATATTTTTCAAATTGAATTTGCTTCTTGATTGTTGATTGATCTAGATTTGTATTATATAATTATTGAACAATCGTTTTCAGTTCGTTCTCTTGTTTTTGTGTAAATCATTAATTACTTTGTAAAAACGTAATTCTAATTTATCAATCAAAAGGGTTCAATGACCCCATATAAAATATAATATTATTTTATAACCCTAATAATTTTTATATATTTTTTTATGTAACATCAAATAACATAAACTAAACTAAATTTTTAATAATTAAGATAATAATATATAATTTTATATTATTTATGTATTTCCATACAGTATTGCGCCAAAGTCAAAGGGGAAAAATACGATTATATTATACTTTAATATACGTTCAACTTTGGCACAACTCTGCTTCCATATAATTAAATAAATTCTAAAAAGGTGTACTTTTAATGACTGAAGGTATTTTGAATATTATTCATTTTTATGTGGTAGTCCATTATCATAAAAATGATTGTTTACCCTAATTATGAATACAAAATAAATTAATAATTATACTTCTTACTACAGCTGGGCTTTTCCATGCTTAGTAAATGTTTAATACATTATTAAATAATATTATTAATAATCATAATTGAAAGACTAGTAAGTGACGTATTTATTATACGAACTGTTAAAAAGTATAAATGTTAGTTATTTTACGGCCACTAAACGATTAATTATAAATGTGAAACTGTATGAATTATTTAATTGACAAACTAAGTGCACTTGAAATCATTAAAAATATGTTAATATAGGCTATATAAACACATAACACATTTTTTAAAATTATTATTACACTGAATTGAAGTGAATTCAATTTAAATAATCCTGAATTTTTTTATTGAGAATTGAACCCGCGTTTCTGCGATTCCGGCCAAGTACTTTTACCACTAAGCTAACGATGCATATGGTACAAATTTAATATAACGTCTCATTTTACACACCTGAATTCCTATTTTTTAATAATTGTAAATGGCAATTTTAATACCAGCTCAATAGCTCAAGGGATAAGACGCGTGGCTACAAATACTCTGCTCATGGGTTCAAATCCCGCACAAGTCTTTTTTTAAATTGATTTAATCGATCATAACGACTGGGAGATCGGGAATAATATTAATAAAATCCCGATCGATCGTCTTGACCCTGGTTTACTTTGATTTCCTGTATTGTAAAGTAAATACTGATTATTAAGTCGGTGACCTGTGTAACTAGTAATACTTAGGATCACCCATAGATAATTAATTAACACGTTCTTGTGTATAAAAGCACTCTCAAAATCCAAATAAATAAAAATGTTTCTGTATAATAATACGAATGATGACAAAATAAAACTCGAGCATTCCTTTGTGCGGTGTTAAATTAATTGTCGGGAAGAAATTGCATGTTTGGATTGAAGATAATGTTGATTGTGAAATATTGTGGTGGGCTTTTGAGGCTGTTACTAAACAAACACCTTTTTGTTGTCTTGTCTGAGGAACAAATGTGACCAACTTTATCAAATTTCCTACAACTCCAACATCAGATCGATACTTCTCATCCAGGATTGTCTCTGTCATACAAACTTAAAGAGGCTTTAGTATTTTACCAAAAATTTATAAATAATTTTAGACGCGGCTTACATGTTTTTTATCCGTGATTTGAATTAAACTTCCATAATCATCCTTTGCATAATTTTATAGTGGTAGTTTTGACTGGGGAATTCGCTTTGTTGATAATTTGTAGCGTAATAAAGAGCTGGGGAAGCTTTTGTACGCTTTGCATATGAATATTAGTCAAAACACATTTATTAAAATATTAAACAGATAATATTCGAAGAAGAAGCCTTTTATTATTTTTTCGTACATTTTAATTACATACGATGTTAACTTTGAAAGCAATCAATCAACCGATTTTGACATTATTATTTTTAAGGGATGACAAGTCAATATTTATATTTATGAGCGGGGAGGAAATGTACCAAGTATTTGGAGATAAGTTATCAAGGATAATAAATAAATAAATATTTCCATACTTGTTGTGATAAATCAATAATATGAATTATTCTTCGACAATAGGAGGTTTAATCATAAAATATATTTTATCTCAAATAAGCTTTGTTTTTAGTTGAATCTGATTATACCTCTATAGGTCATTTCAGATAATGGATAATATATTCCCATAATCGAACTAACTACTAACTCTGTTAATAAATCATATGAATTATACTCGGCATTTAATTATCCAGCCTGAAAAATAAATTTTATTTTATTTCTATATATTCCAGACAAAAACCATTATATTTTTTTGCAGAAAAGGTAAAAGCAACCAAGTGCGAGTAATTTTTATAAACGATGCTGTGGACTTCTGAAGATACTGGCTTTATTATTGTAAGTGATAAGCTTTCAACTTCCATTTAATCGATTTTAAGATGTCGAAAAAATTTAATAAAGCAGTTTAAAAATAATATATGTAGGTATGTTTGCATGTCAAGTCATTTTAAGTATTTTTTATTATTAAAAATACCAATGGATCTTGAAGACTGTTTATCTGCATTTTCCTATTTATAAATATCCTAAGGTATATTTACTGTGTATATTATAAATCAGAAATAAACGGGAATAATAAAAATATATTTGTCAATTTTCGGAACTGGGTGGACTTTTTTTAAATAATATTATTATAGTCCGAATAATAATAATAATATCATTTTTTTCAATTGTTTGTAAGCCTTAATTTTCGATAATGTTTTTTATTGTACAATTACTTTATCAAATATAATTTACATAATTATAATGTTTTGGTACATTATAATTAAGATAATAGATTTATTTTTATACGGAATACAATCAATTTTTAATTAAAAAAATTATTATATCATAACATAATTTATAGTAAAATAAACAAAAAACCCACTTGTATTCGATATTAAATGAATGAATTAATTTCACAATTTGAGTTGATATTTTTTCGCTAATCATAAAAAAACAATCCAAAATAAAAACTGATGTAGCTTACGATTCCTAAACTGTGTGGTTATTTAATTATTTTTTATTTATATTTAGGGGATGTATTTTTTTATTTGTCTATGCACTACAACCCTTTACAAACATTTTCAATGATTAAAGTCCATCCTGTTTAGTTATGTATTTGATATAAAAAGTGAGAGGCGGTATGAAGTCGCGTTCATTAATTACAGTGGAGTGTTAAAAAAAATACTTTTTAGTTTTTTTAGATATAAGGGTTGTTTTTGAAGAGAGTTGTTCTTTATTTAGATGGTAATCTTGGGGTTGTAAGAAGCGGATATGGCGTAGAAGCCTCAGGATTTAGCCTTCGTCCAGGTGGAGTCGTCCATCATTTCTCACCCCACCTGTAAAGCCTTTTGCTGCTCTTAAACAACCCTTTCTAATTACTTAATCGATCGTAGGTAAACACACCGAAGATATGATGCAGCTGGGAATATTACAAAGTCTTACAATAATCAAACGATTAAATTCTATATGATAAGCAAGCGAAATAACGGGCGAATAAATCAAACGTCATATTATATCTTGAAATTAGTTCGGGGCTCAAAACAATAACTTTCTGTTGTTTCATTTATTATTCGAGGTAAAAAGGAACTCGATACAGAGCAAACTTTAATTAAAGCCAACTTTGCCAGTTATATTTCTAAGAATTAATGCCCTACAGCTTCTTCCCAAATGAAATATATTTAATACAATAACAAATTGACTCAGTTTGATCCTCAAAATATAAAGAGATATAAATATTTATTTTTTAATATTTATAAGGACAGATAAAAAGGTTTTTCGTAAAATGAATTTTATCAGAGACAATACTTGTTATATTTTTTTAAAACAATTTCAGTACCTATACGCCCTTATTCCGCCGATTCCTTTAATCATTGTACAATTTATTGTTAAAGCTATTAAGATTAATTTAAGTACGTCATAAGCATGTAAATTTTATTTTTAAACCATTGTAAATTTGTTAAAAATCGTTAAAAATATATGTTAAGAGGGAAATCTCTAATCTAGCAACGAATTCATTTAAAATAAAATTAATACCATGTATTCTCAAAAATCAGATTGCTGTATTACCAAAAATTTCCGGATTATCGAATTTATAAGTATTTTAAAGTAAATTACTAAAAATTAATGGACGAAAAAATATTTGCTGAAGTCTGTTTTTTACATAATATATTTTGTTAAATATTTTTTTGATATTAGCGTGACATAAAATGGGGTTTATGCTTTGTCAGGCGCCTCTTATACAGGGTAGACTTGAAATAACTGAGAATATTTTAAGGGGTGGTAAAAAAATTTAATAATAATTATTTATAACAGTATTATTAGTGTAATATATTATATTATTATTAAAAAGTAGCTTGGATATTTTTATATGTAACATACAGGTTGGACTTGAATTAAATGAGAATATTTAAAGGAGTGATAGACACAATACACAGTCAATACTGAGTACTTCACAGAAACAGATGATTCCAAGATGGTCGATTCCAAAAGCACTATAAATATTATTTATTTATTTTTTTTCGCTTATATTTGCGATACCCTACCACCCCCTAAAATATTCTCAATTAATTCAAGTCCAACCTTTATAGAGTCTTTACTGTGTTTACATAATAGATAGAAGTATAAGTTACTATGTTGACCAAAATCATTAATTTTCAAATAATAATTCATCCTTTAGTAATCGATATTATTGAATCTTGGGTCTTCAGATCCCACACCAAATTAAAAAAATAATAATTTAAAATATGTTTTAATATAAGTGTCGGTAATGTACTTAGAAGTAAGTCAGTTTGAAAAGGCAGATGCAACAAGCGTGCATCCAAATCAAATTTGTAATGTAAATGTAGTGAAGCTAGAACATGACTTCCCGAGGATCTGGTAATTCACTATTCAGTACATCATCACCATCAAATTATCATTCTGAAGAAGTGCTTTTTAAAACCCTCGCCTCGGACTACATTTACACTACTTTTGATTGCTGTATTGTGAAATCCATCCGTGCCATACTGAACCACTTATTATAACCCACTTACTAAAGTAAGTATAGAAAAATGCACAAAGAGCCTAAAATTATACAATGAACCTAACGAAAAAACTTTTTTTTTAATCTTGGTCATTAGTCAAGTCGAGTAAAGCCATCTTGTATAAATGTAATAGTTTAAGTTTTGAGCTGTAATTTTGCATACATCTTTATTATGGTGTTATAGAGGTTGTTTGAAAAATCCCCATTTTCTTCCTAATTTGACTGGGCTAAATAGATTTTCAAAGAGTTGAAATATAAAATATAATACCTACTTGAAATAAATTGACAATTCTATGATTCCACTATATTTTATTTGATGTAAATCTGCTCATGTTTGAAATTATAATAATAAATATTTTTTTTCTACACAACTATTTTGACCACAATGCCATTTTAGATTTAATTATATTTGTATATTAAGTGGTTGCAAATTTATTTTTAAGATATTAACTGTATTTTCTGTTTTTTGTGTAATTTTTATTTTTACAAAAAATATTTTTTTGTATTGTATTTTTTGCTAAATTTAAAAAAAAATCCATTTAAAATATTTTCTTAATGATTTTCAATTTTTTAGGTAAGTTTTTGTACTTTTAATTTGTATTTTTTATTTGAAAAAATATTTTGTCGGATTTCTATTTACCTTACCATTCAGGAAATCAGATTAAACCTGGATTGAACCAATGTTTTATATATATTTAGATGCGCCCGAAAACCTTTTTAAATGTTTTTTTAGATACGAAAACGTGTTAATTCGTCGGTAATCTTAACTATTACTATTATAGTTATACAGGTCACCGAATCACCTTACAATCCAGGAAATCAGAGTAATCCTAGATAAAGACGATTTTTTCAATATTATCTCCCAGTTTCAATAGCCGATTGTATCATCGTTTTCATAATATTTTGCTTTATAAACGCAATTATATTATGTTTTTATTTATCATGTACTGCTTTAATATTTGCTTAAATCTCTTTAACAAATAAATTAATTATTTATATATTTTTAAATACATATTTAAATTATCATTCAATCAATTTTGATGGTGATTTAGTGTCATTCATTATAAAGGACAACTGCTATCACTTTCTCTTTGGAAGTTAAAGTTTTAACCAAGTTAGAATGTTCCTTGTAGCCAATCTGTATTCACATAGCAAAGGCTTTGAGGCCATTTAGTTCCTTAACACAATCAAATGTAGTATTAATGTATATTATCATATTTTAGTACTCAAGTTTTAACCACTTTTCAATTTTGCGAATAAAACTGGGAGTACGTACATAAAATGAAGCGAAATTATGATATTGTGTTTTTACAACACTTTCGATGGGGAAACAACTTCCTCACCTTTAATATTTACGGGAGACGTCGTAAATCGGGAAGAAAGCCCTCTGTGTGTATTTTGGAAAGAAAAACAGATAAAATAAGAACATGCAATATATTCCATTAATGGGTTTCCGATCTATGAATAAGAAACTCGGTGTAAACAAACGGTGTCTGTGTTAAAAGTATTTTGTATGTACGTTTAAGACATTAAAATATTTTTTTTAAATATAAATACGCATCATCTAATTATAATTGTTTTAAATAAAAATTGTGACGTAAAATGTTGTTAATTTAATAATCCTTATACTAAAATATTAAAGAGAAACAATTGTTGAATTTAAATTCATCGACTAAAATCAGTGTATTGGGATAATTAATTTTTTAGGCTTTATTCTTCTTAATACACTTTCATATTACATTTCTAAATTTGTTTAGAATTTATAATAATAAAATAATAATTTATATTATATCTAGTAAAGTATGAAGCTTTAATGAATAGCATGATATAAATTAGAATAAATAGTGTAATATTAATAAAATAAAATAATTAAATACTTAGGGAGAATTATTTATTACTATTCTATTACAATTATAGATAAAGGAAAAGAGAAGAATTTACTAGAATCAATAATTCATTTAATTATTTATAAATATGATACATCATAATATCTCGATATAAAAACAGAGAACTGTCTCTGACTTTTTATTAATAGCAAACAAACTAAATCCTTTCAAAAGAGATTAAGTAGTTAAAATTAATTTAAAAAAATAATAATTTAAACATCTATACGTGTGTAATCAGTTCTGGTATAATTTTTAAGCCCATCCCGACAATTTTATTAATTTTAATGACCGCTTTTGGGTTTGACGTTTTTTCATCCGAGACCCCTTTGATGTGAATCTCGGAAGCGCTTGTCTTTTTCAGGTGGTCTTTGAAATTTTCAGCAGTAAAACGTGTAAAAGATACGCCTGATTATCTTCAGAATTAGTATCGTAAATATTTGGGCTTCGGCTTTTCATAACCGAAATGCCTAATAAACTTGCCCATAACAATTTCCAAGGGGGTTGGCGAGTTTATTCTCTGCCCTTTACTTGTATTTTTTTTATCGGGGTATCCGCGAAAAAAACGCTGTTTTTAAATTTCACATTTTACAACCTTCTGAGGAGTGAAAAAATTATTTTAAAAAGCGACTCCTTGTTAACGACTCAATCAAATTTGCTTATGGTGGAAAATAACCACCAATCGGCAGGAACACATTATACAAATACACGCAGAAAATGTAATTAAAACCATCTGAAATGAATATAATACTGCGCGGATTAAATTACAGATTTTTGTGCACCGTGGACAGTGGATTGGATTAGAATAAAATTAAATTTTTCATGCCGAAATTCTGTGGGAAATCTAGGAGTGAATCGATTAAAAAGAGTGCATTTAACGAGGTTACCGTTTCAGTGTGGCGTTCACTGAAAAATCCTGAAATAGAACATTATATAAATGTAGCACTCTGACAGATATAAAAATTAATCAATATAACTAAATGATAAATCAAAATTCAATAAAAGCATATTCTTAACATTTAAAAAAAATGCGTCAATATTAATACATTTAAAATTATTATAAAAATGAAATATATATTTTATATGTAGTTATACTGTAGTTATTATGCGGAAACAGAGTATTCAAAAAGTGAGCATTTTGGAATATAAAAGAGTATCTCGTGCAACTGAAAAATGCTCCCATTTTCAACTGAACTATAACGATATTTCATAAGAATAAACTATACAGGATGGACTTGAATTAAATGAGAATATTTTAGGGGGTGTTAAGTATCGCAAATATAAGTGAAAAAATATAATAAATATTTTTTTATTAATTAAAAATTAAAAAAATCTTTGAATCGTGTGTGCGTATTGTGTCGGTTCATTTTTTTATATTTGCGATACTCTAAAATATTCTTAAATATTCTCAGTTAATTCAAGTCCACCCTGTATTTTATATATAAAAATATCAAAGCTACTATTTAATAATAATATAATATTTCACACAAATAATTCTTGGCGTAAAAATCGTTTCAATATTTGGGATTTAAATAATAATCTGATTTTTAATAAATAATTTATTTTATTTTTTTAAATAATATCTACTTGGTTCAGTTACAGAATAATTATCCATATTTATTATTATAATTATTTTATGAATGTAGATAATATTCTCTTTGAATTCAAGTATACTAAAGCTTCGTACAAATCAACTGCACACTTTGATATGCAACCTGATACTAAAATTTTCAAATACTATATTACATATATTTAAAATAAAAATTAATAAATCAAATCCCCTTAATTGATATTATATTTAAAAAATAATAATTATTAAGATTGCTTAGTGCAAAGTATATACTGTGTAGTTTTAAAGCCTGAGTTTATAGTATAAAGGGGATTTTATTAGCAGTCTTACGACGAATGACGTCTCTTCCTAAAACACGACATTTTACGTACACATTTGTAAATTAAACTCAATATACAAGTTCACTTTAGTGGATTAAAAATATTCATGTATAAAGAATATTTCTGTATGATTTTAAAACCAATTTGTTAGATAGATTAAAGTCGTATATCATGCATAGAAATGATTCATGTCAAGTACAGTATTGGCGCAATTCTCCTTCAATTTAAATGCAATTTGCAATTCATAAATCAGGGTGTTTTCTTATCAAACCTTCTATCGCTAATAGCAAATTCAATTATACACTTCAATATGAGAGGGTGGATATTCGAAGAACGGTCTAGGAAATATTTCTTATTAAAAAAATGTATAAATAATCACAAAATGCATTTTTTTTAAAACCCATTCACAAGTTGAAAAAATTTCTTTTCTCTATTTTACATGTTGAAATTAAATTTTCTGGCGGCAAAGAGAATGTGAATAATTATAATAGATTTATGCGGCTACAAACACTACTCTTTAATTGTTATTTTTGTAAAGCAAATGTCAAACTTTATTACAGTAGTCACGGATTCAAATCTCGATCGAGTGAAAAGAAATCATATTGTCTTGATCCAGGATTACTCTGATTTCCTTTATTGTCTGGTAAATACTGAGGCGATTATAAAGACTTGTGTAACTGGTAAAAGATCAACCACAGACAATGAATTAATAATTTATTGTGTCTAAAAAAACAAACTTTTGAAGCGAAATATTTAACAAAGATCGTCATTGGTCATTTCGTAATACTATAATATTTCAATATCACCAATCACAAACGTTTATGGTTAGTTAATTAGGCTCTACGGGACTCTAAACAAAATGAATATTTTGCTCTAAATATGACTGGAAGATGGTCGATATTTTATTATAAAAAATATAGTAATAGAAATACGAATAATTCAATATCTAAAATATTATCGATATATTTTACTTCAAATGAAATAAACGATTCGTATTAAATCTTTCAGTAAATGTTAAAAAAGCGCCTCCAATGGTTACGAATTATGCATGGAGTAATTCCAATTAATTAATTTTTTTTATATTAGCTTATAGACCTTTTATATATTTTTTTTTTCAATATTTCTTGTGTAGTTGTTTATATATGGAGGCGGCTGGCGCAATTATTACAAACCTTAACAACCTTCCTCGTGCATGCAAAATTTAATATATCGAGTAATAAAAGTGTGTATATCTCATACGTTAATTGAAATATTATACGCTTAAAAATAATTAATAAATATGTCGTGTGAGCCTTTGAATAATTAAATTAGATCGTGTTACATAATGATATTTTAATACATAAAAATATAATATTTTATCTAACGTTTGGCTAAAACATCGTACTGTTATAGATATGTGGGGAACTTGTACTTTATACATACAATTATAAAGCATGTCCATCACGCAAACCTGGATTGGTCAAAATATAAAGAAATGAGACTAGGAAATAAAAATAAAATATTAAAAAAAATATATTCAACAGATATATTTTAATTTAAAATTAAAGCTATTTTATGGGATAACCTACATGGTTATCGCGCTATTTTCACAAGTTTTAAATTGATTTGGGAAATCGGGAATACTATTAATAAAATCCCGATCGATCGTCTTGATCCAGGTTTACTCTGATTTCCTGTATTGTAAGATAAATGTTGATTATCAGTAATAGTTAAGATCACCAACAGACATAAGAAAAAAATGCTTACTCAGCCACAATAATATTGTATTCCTTTAAAATATTCAAGCGATGCATTTTGGCTTCTAACATCTAAAATTAAATTGAACAACGATATTCTTCTAAAAAAAGATTAGATTGTTTAATATTCTCTTTTACTCTCACATTATATAAGATTGAATTTGAGGCCATTTCAATTTTAAATTCATTTTTACGACCATAATATCCCGATATTTGTTTCAAAAATGTGTAGAGAAAAAGTCATTGAAAACTGTAATAAAAATTTCCAAAAATACTAAATAAATATGATATTATAATTTTATCTCTGACCAATCACTTCAGTTTATTAAAATAACTCACTCAATGGCGTATCTAAAGATTGAGATTTTCTCTGCAAAAATATGAAATTAATGTATTTTGTAAATAATCATGTTTTATTGTCTCGATACAAATTTACTCTGATTTCCTTGATATTAAAGTGTTAATTTGTTAAATCAGTCACAGCGCATAATCAAAATAATATCATATTATGTTATGATATCACTAATCACATCCATTCGCGATGAGAAAAAAATCGTACTGTATATGAATCAATCAATCAATATATTTAACCACCATATAAAAAATACCTCTATTTTAACTAACAGAAACTAAAAATGTATTTTTTTTCTCCGGAAATATTTATGATACCACTAAGTGCGTTTTGGCAGTATATAAAGTAATAAAAAAACATATACAAATGCATCAAAATATGACTTTGTGCAGTTTAGCAGTATAGCCTCGATATTTAATATATATTCCGGATTAATAATTGTTTAATAAAACCGAGAAGAATCCTTTATAATATAATATTTTGAATAAATAAATGAACGTTTACCGCAATAACAAATGAACGGTGGCGTCGCATTTTCAAATATCGAATTAGAGAACATACATTAAAAATATTATTAATTCTACAATATTACGTGCTGTTTTTATTTATGGGGTGAATGGAGATATTTTTAGTGATTATTATTGTCAGTCTCAGTAGTTAAAGTAGAACACGAGGAAGTAAGTCACATAGAAATGTAAAGAGGGTTGCATTCGAAATGCCATATTCCATTAGGGGCACGTTTTGCTGCAATTTCCAAATCACTACACCAAAACCTAAATATATACATTATAATAACACGTAAGCCAGCTAAAGCCTGTTTGCTTCACTACACAATATTATTATTACAATACTACATATGTGTATAACATTGATTTTCAATCTGCAAACGATTTATGCATATTTTATGTTCGACGAATATTTTATTAATTTTTATTAAAAATATCTCAATATAAATAATCAATAAGGGTAGTTTTGAGGAATGAATCTGGGCGTATAAATTTCTTAATTATTCTATAGGATAAGGATACGAATAGTAAATTTGCTATTGTTCATAAATGATACATATTATAATTTTTCTGTGTGACCAATCAAGTCAGTTTATTAAATTATTATATATAAATATCCAAATGAATAATGGAAAATATTGACTTCCTATAAGTTAAAGTATTTATTCTCAATAATAACCGGAAATTAAACTCAACATTTGGTTTAAGATTTTCAAATATACTCAATAAACATGATATTATAACTCCACTCCACCCTTAGGCAAATCTTAAGATTGAGATTTTCTCTACAATCATAAGAAATAAATATCTTTTGTGAATAATTCTGCAATTTAAAGTATATATTTGTATATTTTTAGTTGATTTTTTACGATCAGTATTGAATATTGTTTCATAAATGTGTAGAGTAAATGTCATAGGAAATTTCATAATAAAATTTATAAAAACACTAAATAATAATGATATTAAAATTTTGCTGTGTGACAAATCACGTCGGTTTATTAAATCTAATCTAAATATTGATATTTGCTCCACAAATATAAGAAAGTAATGTATTTTTTAAATATTTCCGATTGACTGTCTCAATCTTAATTCATTTTCTTGATTGTGAAGAGTTTGCATATTTTAAATTAACTTTTTACCACCAAGATATCCCGAATATTATTTCACAAATGTGTAGATTAAATAAATGCCATTAAACGGGTGAGAAGTTATAATATTCATATTGGTTTTTGAAACGGAATGCTTAAAATACTTTATTTTTTACCTTCTTCAATATGAAACGACTCACCAAATACAATCTCGTTTGATACAATATTTGATCTCTAGACAGAAGATTTCAATCCAAAAAGGACTCTACAGGTTTGATATAATATTTTGGGATTTGGTAAAAATAAATCCATTTTCGGAATGTATGTGATCCTAGATTAAGCCTTTTGCTGAAATAAATTATATAAAGACAAAAAAACAAACTACTTTTGTGCGTTCTTTTATCATAAATCTTTGGCATAGAACTCAATTGAAACTTCTTATTAAAACTTTGTATTTATTTCTGATAAAAGTATATTTGTTTTTTTAAATAAGAACCCTCAATCGCCTCACTTCAATATTTTTTGTAAAACAAATAATCAATTCTATCTATTCATATTTCTTTTTTTAGTCTTTCTTGCGCTTATACCTTTATACAAAGGTGGTGGTGATTTAATGAATATATGAATAAATAAGTAAGTTAAATGTCAATATCTTCCTATAAAAAAGCGGTTATTCTTAATTTTCAACTTGGGTTACAATAAGTTAAAAATATTAATAATAAAACTGCATATCAAACTAAGTCAACGAATTTTTTGTACATACGTTTTCTTGTTAAAAACCCATCAAACAAAAAAAATAGTATTCAAAATAGTAGACAAAAATAGTAGACAAAAAATAGTATTCAATGGCCTTAGACATTTATTAAACCAGGATATACATTGTATACAGGATATAATTTATTAAAATAATATACATTTAGAAAACGTATGCATTTGTAAAAAAAACCCTCATTTTTTAGACAGAACAACGTGTTAATTAATTGTCTGTCAGTTATTTTAACTATTACTAGTTACACAGGTCACTGATTTAATAATCACTATTTACCTTACAATACAGGTAATCAGAGTAAACCTGTATCAAAACGATCTATCGGGATTTTATTAATATTATACCCGATCTCCGGGTTGTAATAATTTTTTTACTTGAACCCATGACCACAGTCAAAATTTTTTTTTAAATAAGCCTGACTGTGTTCTTATCCCTGATCCATCGTTTGTAATATAATAACAATTTGAAAGTGTAGATTATGGTGCAATAGTCCCTCGGCAGCAGATTAAGAGAAAGCAATCTGTCCGTTGAAGAAGGTCAATTCTGAGCACGTAATACAAGTGGCAAAACAACGGAAATGGTCTTGTAAGAATCCCTAGTCAGCTGAAAAAGTGGCCAGAGCACGTTTTCAGGAAATAAAAGAAATTAATGCTCATCTTCTGCGACGGGATCTTGCTTTGAATAAATACACAACACAAGACGGGACTTTAACTGGCGAACGCTACCGAAATATTAAAACACTTTGACTTCTCCATTCTGGATGTTGCAAACATTTAATGTGCTTAATCAAGAAGTTAATTAGTGGATTTTTTTCTCATTTTCCCACTTTTTTAATACCTTAAAATCAAAGAAATTAGAGTAAACTCGCATGTAGGCAATCGATTGGTATTTTATTAATATTATTAGCAACAACCAATTGAATATTTTTTATAACAATAACAGGATTTGAACCCATGAATTAAGTATTTATAGTACCACTAATAATATTCCCTTACCCCATGAGCTTGTAGAATGTCCCTTACAGGAATTATGATTATGATAATTTTTTTTATAATAATCCATTATTAAATTATTCTGTTCATAGAATAAATCTCAATCTTTGGATAAGATTTAATAAACCAACGTGATTGGTCACACAAGAAAGTTATAATTTCATATTTATTAAGTATTTTTGGAAATTCTTATTGCGATTTTTTAATGACTTTTACTCTTTACATTAATGACACAAATTTCATGATATCTTGGTTGTAAAAATGAATTTAAAATTTAAATTACTGCTTCTAACAATTTCTCAAACAAGATTCTCTCAAATTCAGTGTAATACAATCTGACCTTTCTTAGCATAAAATCGTTGTTCAATTTAATTTTAGATGTTACAAGTGAAAATGCATCGCTTGAATATTTTAAAGAAATAAAATATTAATTATGTTGAGTGGACATATTATTATTTATTTATTTACGCCTTAGTACTTTTTTGAGGGTTTTGTAGACACAACAACGTGTTAATTAATTGTCTGTTGGTGATCATAACTATTACTAGTTACACAGGTCACCGACTTAATTATCAGTATTTACCTTACAATACAGGAAATCAGAGTAAACCTGGATCAAGACAATCGATCTAGATTTTATAAATATTATTTCCGATCTCCCAGTCGTAATAACCAATCAAATCAATTGAAAAAAAATGACTTGAGCGGGATTTGAACCCTTAACCACAGTATTTGTAGCCACGCGTCTTATTCCCTGAACTATTACGCTGGTTATTGAATTATTTGATTAAAATATGACTATTTAATTTTTAAGATTTATTAGTAACGAATATGAAATAAATATTTAAACTTACAGTTGTTATAAAAAATTAAAATAATATTTTCCAGCCGAAAATAGAATTCACTGAATCGGTTTTATTTATTGAATAATAATACAACTTCTCCAAAAAGCCGTATTAATGGTTAAGCAAAAAATCTAATCACAAGATTTCGTGACTTATATCGGACTCACGTCATTTCCAATTCGATTTTTTTAAATGAAAACCTCAACTATTATAATGTTTTGATTAAAAAACGATTACCCAAAGAGGTGACCGTTTTTATTTTAATTATTTTTCTGGAAACGAAATTTAACAAATTGTTTCATTGTTACAAAATTTCGGTGACTTGTTTTCGCGCTGAAAATATTGCGTGTCAAAAGATAAGGAACTATTAAAAACAAGAAAATGAATAAAAAAACAATTTTACCTAAGCTTAATACACCTTAAATTTTTTTATTCATTTCATGACAAATATAACAGAATAACATTTATTTATTTCAAAATATAATTTCTCACCAAAAACGACAAAGATTAAGAGAACAATACAAGAAATTCTAAAAGATTATAGAAGTATGTATTTTGAGTATTGAATACTATTGTAACTTTAAAAATTATAAACCTTTTGAAGTTATTTTTTGCGATAACCAATTTATTTTGTCTTGTTTTCAATACGACTGTATTGTAATTTGTTAAAGTTATAATGCGGTCTAATATGTTTGAACTGCATTCAATTTCATGCAGTCGACGCAACTTCCTTCAACTTTTACTAAAGTATGAACACTTCAAAGCGGCGTAACACGTTAAAAAGTTTTTAAACTTAAAAATTCGCTTATGATAGAGCTAAATTTATTCATATACTAAAGCTGGCCGACCAACTTTGGGGCTGGAATTATCATAAAGTTGAGTTTCGCGCCAATCGTTTAAAATTTTAACCATTATCTAAATTATTACAGTTAAAAATGTATAGGTGCGGCCTCAATCCCCAAACATAGATATTCCATCAAACACGTGAATAGCCTCTTAATTATTAATCCATCCAAAAAACTGACTCACCTCCTGTGTCCAAAAATCCGCTTGAACCGGAAAACAAAAAGGTGAAAATGACAGCGCTGGCACAAAAACCGCGCAACGACATCATCATGATGTTTTTTTAAATAAGTTTAATGATGAATCAGTTCACAAATAATGTCTGATGGTTGATGCTTGAATATCATCTTTTGATAAAGTTATTGTTGCGATACGAATTATGTGGCTACGAGCGTGCTACGATAGTACTACGATGGCGTAGCGACGTCCTATCAAGTCGAGCGTCGCGACGCTACTAAACTCGAGAGGATGCTCTACACGGTAAACAGCTGCCAGCGGGAAAATAACAGGAAAAACATACAAAAATATTAGTCGACATTTCTTACCAATTGGATTTATATTACAATAAGCTGTGACGAATAAATTGAGAATAATTTAAAAGGCATCTAAGATGTAAAAATACTATTTTCTCAGAGACGATATAATTTCGATCAATCATAGGTACGTTTGAGAAATATTTTTTTATTTTTTTTGCTAATTGACTTATATTAATAACATCACATCTTATTTTTGCATTTGAATATTAGAGTTCATCGTGACAGTTTTGTCAAGAGATAAATAAATTGAAAACTGAGAAATCAGCTTTCGAGCTATGAATATTCATCATAATAACTTTTCAGACGAATAGACCGAGTCTTTTCTTCTAAGCAACGTAATGCAAATTAATTTTTGAATGGCTTAATTCACTTCAAATAGTAAAGATAAATTTATATTAAGAAGCGTCAAAAAATATCGTTCGTATTTTTATTTATCTGCCAAATATCTGTGAGGGGATTTTTTTAATCGTGCACGAAATTTATTTTAATGTTTGCTGGAACAAAAAATATAAAGTCGATATAATTTATAATTGAATGGTTCAAAGCTTCTCAACCGTAATTTTCCTCAACCCTACAACGATTCATGCGGGTATTTAGGATATTTGTACACTAACTGAGATTATAAGATTTTAATAATATACATTTCCCACTTTACGTATTTTGGGCATCAATAGGTAGGAAAAATTCATAAAAACTATGAAATCTATAAGTAAATTAATATGGAATAATTTGAACATTTTTTTTATACTTTTAATTTCAAGCTTGGTTTTAATAATATTTAAAAAATTCAATTATTCAGCAAATTCATATAACGAATTTCATACGTCTTTGTTCTCTTTAACACCTGTACCGATAAATTATAATTTTACGAGTTCTTTTAATTTTTTTTAAATAATTGGGAAATATTGTAAACGAATTTTCGCTTCATTATTAAATATGTTTTGCCATTAATTCTAAGCACGTATATATTTTTTACAAATTTCTTATTACAATTAGTGTACGAGTTGCCAAAAATCGATTTATTTTAGTCGATGCTACATGTCCTTTATTCCCTCTAATTATGAGCAAATAAATGGTTAAAAAAATATGGAGTGACCATTATTTTTTTGACAAACATACCCTTAACATAAATTTACCATTTTCAATTTGAACAACCTCTATTCTAATGAAGTATTGGGAATCAATGTTTCATTATTACATTTTTTATTTATACATTCCTTCCTAAGCTGATTTATTTTACATATAAATTTTATTTTAATCAAAGTGAAAAGGTGCATCTGGTTCTTGTGAAATTTTCACTAATATTAGGTTTTCATTTTTAGTCTGGTAAGCCTTGAGATTGTATCTGTCCAAGTTTATGACAAGACTGCTTTCGTTTATTTTTCGAAACACCGCAAAAATTTCACACTTCCGACTTCTTTGGAGTAATTTTTATGTCAGAATACAATAAATTAGTAACATTAAAAATAAACATCAATACTTATAAATAATTCACCGTCAATTATATAATAATAAATTTCCACCTGTGAAATTATTTATTTAATTATTAAAGGCAACAATTTAGGGGCTAGAAAATACAAACCACATTTTCCATTCATGATGGATTAAATGGTCTGAAAACACTACCCTTTGCCATTTGATTACATTAGAACTTGTTAATAAATACACACTCGATTGGTTTGATTTATGAGTCATTAAATACAAACTAATTCACTACTTGGATATTTTGTAAGCTTAAAAATTTTAATGTTTTTTAAAAATTAGACTTTTTTTTATAAAACTGCCATACAATGAATCCAATAGTCTTAAGTGCATCACAAGGTCTCGCACCTGAAACAAGCCTTTGCACTTACTACACAATTTATTTTCATTATAAATATGCAAATTTTAAATTTATTTAATTTTTTTTAAATCCATCCAGAGAGACATTTTTGTGATGGAATTAAAAAATGGCATAGCGCTGATGCAATTTTATATAATATTTTAATATCGTCAAAGCAACGTAAAGGGCGTAATAAAGTGGCTCGTTTACTGTATTCATAAAAAATTCTCTCTTTTTAACGTACCGTAAAATCATATTTGTAATAAAATAATTATTACTTTATTCTAAAACCGTTTAATGCATAGAATAAAGACGGACCTAATATATATGTGATATATATATATATATATATATATATATATATATATATATATATATATATATATATATATATATATATATATATATATATATATTCGAATAAATATTACTTTTGATATATACATAATAATATTAAACTAATTTTGAAAAGGTTTTAGATATAAACAAACCTTAGTAATATTTATTCTATTGAAAATTATCTCTCTTCATTTATTTTGTTTGTAGGTGAATTATTTACTCTACAAAACAATTATTGACAATCTTTTGACACTAACACAATTCTTTTCGAAAAATAGGTTAAATTTTCCAAAATAATTAATATTTCCTTCATTCATTTCATTTAATTGATTTTTTTATCACACAATTTCATTATTAAATATGATTTACATATAATGTGTTGATACATTATAATTAGATGTTACAATATTAAGTTTATAGACTAAGTCTCTTAGTTATTTTAATACGGGGTGCAATCAATTGGTAATTAAAAGAATTAATAAATCATAATATATGGGAAAAAATATGGATATTATCAACCGTAGCAATTTTCAAAAGTCCACCTTTTTAGGATATATATTTTCATACAAATTTTCAACCACTATTATCAATATTATATTTGTATGAATCTAACCTTACCATTCTTTTGAACAGTAATGTTATTACAGTTATATTATTTAAATATTGTTCTCGATTGTATTATATTTATATGAATTAGCTATTAAAATATAATTGAGTGATCAAAGCGAGCAAGGAGCATATCAAAACAGGCTCAGTACATAGTAATAATATTATTTTAAAATCAGAAATATTAGGGTATAGTGAAAGATCCTTTCTGAAATATAATATTTCATCGTATCCTCATGCTCTACTTCACAACAACCACAGTCCATCCTCGTCCCTTGTATATTTGTAGAAAAACACACACATGGGTTTCTTTGCAACCATAAAACATTATAAAATACTGACCATCCCCTACGTGGCAAAAATGCACCCGACTACTAATGTATTCGACTACTGAAATATTATGAATATTAAGAAATATAATCATCTCCCTAATCCAGTTTGGTCGAATCAATTAGAGTAAAAGCAGAAAAAACGTACACTTTTAATAAAATAAACAATGGAGGAGAATAAAATGAATTTATGTAGATAATCAAATAATACAACTTAGGTTTTAGAGCATTTATTCTAAACAATGTTTGTAAAAAATATATATATTTATAGTATATCGTGTCCTTTGTTTTTTTCTATTATTTCCACCTGAACTAACCTATTTATAACATTTACCAAATTTGACTAGGAAAAAAATATTCTTACTGTTAATTTACATTCATTCAAATGTACACAAACATATTTCTTAATAATAATCATTCGGTGAATCAGAAGGTATCTTAAGGTTTCACGTTCTTTGTGGAGTGTTTGTAGTAATTGAGATATATCGTGAATTGCTCTGATTGGTCCAACGTCAATTACCATAATCGATTATCGTATTTCAGACGCCATTTTTTGTCTGCTTTATCTTCTATAAAAAAATAAAAAATGAATAAAACTAATTATTTTACATATTTTTATACATGTCGTAAAAAAATCAATTGTTATTATTTAATCGATCAAAAAATTATTTATGAAATAAATTTAATAAAATTATTACTTATCAACAAAATCAAAATGGTCCCTACTCGTGTCATACATGCACATTTTATTTTCGTTACCTTGGTTGATAAAAAGTGAATACTGTGTGTGAAATAAATTGTTTGGGATACTCTTTGATCAAATGGAATGATAAAATAATATTAAGGTCAATTGTGTGGAATAAAATAATAATAAAATAGTGTTGTTTGTGCATTTTGGCATATTTAATGTAAGAAGGACGCGGTCACGTACTTCCTTACTGAAAGTGCAATTAAAACGAAAAATTGTCTTTGTAATTCGAATTTCCACATAATGCCTTAATGAAATTCTGCACTAACACACTTTGAGAAATACAAACATACAACAACTAACTAATATATTAACACTACTTTAACGACACGACTAACATATTCCCTATTTACAGCCTCATTTGCATTCACTACAATTCACCGCAAGTGCCTCGTAAAAAAAGGACACCGATGAATATAAAAAATTTACAATACTCACCGATGATAATCCCATATGTTTTATAAAAAATAAATATTAAATAATTCCATCAATAGCTCGTGGCTACAAATACTGTGGTCATGTGTTCAAATCCAAAGTTGATTAATTCCGTTATTCCGACTAGAATATCGGGAATTATATAATATCAATAAAATCCCGATTGCTCGTCTTGATCCAGGTTTACTCTGATTTCCTGTATTGTAAGGTAAATATTGATTATTATATCGGTGACCTGTGTAACTAGTAATAGTTAGGATAAATTAACCCGCTGTTGTGTCTAAAAAAATTATAACAAACCCCTCAGACGTATATATAAATCAATAAATACATATTAATATGGAATTAATACACATGTTTTTTTTTAACATTTACCACAAGTTTTTTTTGCTAAACGCTTATGTATTTTAATTCGAATATATAAATAATATAGCCAGATAGTTACTAATAATAGTAATCGATCGTTTCGAGCAAGTTTTGCTCTAATTTCTGTGATTTTAACGTGAATATTGAGGTGATTAATTGATAAGAACCCTTCATTGTTCATAATTGAATTTTTATATAAAAAAAATGAGTTGAAAAGATTTTGGTAGAAAATGAATTGTTCATGTATCTGTTTAATAATTACTCAATCTGTAAGTGCTTTTATTGAATATAGGGAATTTTTAATTGAAATTTTAAATTGTTAATGTTTTTTGGTGGTCTGTTTGGTATTCTGATAGTAAGGTTATATTTTGAGCTTTTCATTTTTATAAATTATTACAATATTTTATGTTATAAATATTGCTTTTAAAAGATGACAACACCCGATAAATACTGTGTTTTGAAAACTATAATAAATTATGTATTATTAAATATCTATAAAATTATTTTCATATTATTTTGGGATTGAAATATTTTTTCGCTGTTTAATAAATAACGGGAAGCTCTTTGACATTTTTTGTCTGAAAAATCAAAACATTTCTTTGGATTGTGGGGGTGAAAGTTTTTGACATTTTCCCCGAAACTAGAACAAAGAGCTTCCGTCTTGAAACATTAAAATATCACACTATTTAAAATTTTCAATTATTTGACTGACATTTACATTTTACCCTTTGTGAGTGGCGCTTCATTAATTACTGTAAAAAAATATTATGATAAATTCAATAGAAGTCTGAGTGAAATTTCCACAACAAACACGTAGTCATCCTCAGAGACTGAGGATTGATTAAGTACCTGTAAATTTAAAATAACTAAAATTTTTCATATAGTATATCAACAATTACCTCTTCGCCGATATTTGGAGATTATTTTTTTTACTATGTTTATTATTTACATATTATTTGAGGACACATGGTAAATTTAGATGACGCAGTGCGCAATGTGGCGGTATTGGATGTCACTAATAGTGTGTCGCTAACAAAATACCTACATCAACATAAGCCTTTACTCATATTACTAACTATTATATTTTATTATAATATTTTTTTAATAGTCGGATTAGTGGTTGGCCCGGTCCGTTACGGCACACACAATATTTTACCTTCCATAATTCATACGAAATTCCATCTTTCCTTCTCATTATATCTTGGGAAGATTATGTTTCATTTCTTATTCTATTAACAAATAATCAATTAATTATAATCAAAACCTTTTTAACAATTATTATTAGTCTTATATAGCTTCTTAATATTATGAATAAACACACAAGTGATGATTTTTATAATTAAAGATACTTTAGTCAGTTTGCAGTCTTCAGGAAGAGTTTATTGTTGAAAGTATGTACCTCTTATATAAAAACTATTCAATAAAATTGCTTCCACTAAGAAGTGAACACTATCAACATTTCAAAAAAATATTCTTCAATTACTATGGAATTCCTTCGTCAAGACGTCATAATATTGAGCAATTATTTTATTAAAAATATAATTTTCTCATTTAGTGTTCACGAAAAATAAATTTGAAAGAAGCTTACACCTTTAAACATTTTAAAATAATATTTTTTTATAAAAAAACAAGCTTTACTTAACTGATTTTTCAGGATGCGATTTTTAGCATATATTGTTAAAAAAATTATTAAAAAAATATTTGTATTATTCTCAGGTTAGGTTAGGTTAAAGAAATGGATTCCCAGGCATACGTCACCATAAATACGATAGTAGAGTTACTTAGCAACACTTATGATTGGTTTTTTGTTAGTTGGTGCCTCGTCTGAGCCTCGAGCGAGGCACTTACTAACAAAAAACCGATCAGAAGTATAGCAAAGCAACTCTATTAGCGTTTTTACGGTGTACTTTAACGGCGACGCACACCTAGGAATCCCAAGCTTTAGTGTTATAAACTATAATATTTGAACCTAATGTAATATATTTTGCAATATTAATGGTCAATATTATATGTAAAATGTCTTAGCACTTTTCAGGTGTTTATTTTAATACCAAAAATATAGTGTTTTAGTATTAAAACAGTGTTTTAGCGGCAGTGATTGCATGTATAATGGATCAGCCGCGCACTAATGGTCAAAGATTAATTAGCATCAATTTGTGGCCTGCGTCCATCCACAATTATTATTGTCTCATAATTATGTAGCACATCACAAACAAGGATTAAATCATTATTTTAACACCATCAATATGTTATTTAATAAATAAGCCACTGATTATTTGCACATTTGACCTTCGAAACAAGAGGAATTGTATAACTCCCATACGCCGCGAGTACAAAAAAATACATAAAAATATATTTTTCAATCCATAACTTTCTAAAATTATGATTAACTTAATAAATAACTATCTCGCTATTTATTTAAATATTTTACTTTAAATTAAATGCGCAATTACGATTTAAATCTTGTGATTATTATTAAAAAACGCATTTTTTTATTTATAATAATCTTGACTTAACCATTTTATTTATACTTAAAATAATAATTACATTGACAACAAGCCATTGCCTAATTCGTGTAATAAATAAATATATGTACTTACCTGCATTATTTTGTTCAAATACAATTATTTGAATAAATGCACTTGAAGAGCTTTTTTTGAAATAAAGACATTTACATTTAATTGTAAATATTTTAAGGTATCTCAAAAATAATATAGGTACAAACCTTATCTTAAAATTTTTTACAAAGCTTAAATTTTATTTACGATTATTATTATGTAATGAAAGCCGCTTATTATTATTAGCCTAAAGAAAAGTGGTTACCACTAATGGGCATAAATTAAAGATATTTTTTTATCGAAGCAGAAGAAATTACTTCAACATGAACTATGAGTTAATTCATAAAATTTTAAATTTTCTGATTAGGTTAGGTTAGATTTTTTTAATGAGTGGAACTAAAATTAATATTGATATGAAATAAAACCATGGTATTCATAATTAACAATAACAAATCCTACAATTGGATAAATGTTTTATTATTTAATTGGAATTGTTAAAATCACGAATTTCATCCCTGAGGCCACACATTTAGTGAAAATGTATGGTGTTTGCACATAATTATTTAGTTTGAAATTCGTTGGCAATACGATTTCAATCGATACAAACCCGCATTTGATCACCTATTAATGTCCCATTGCAATGCTTTAATGCCAGTTTATCATAAACAATAAATTGATTAGTCCGTTTCATAGTCAATAAGCTAGAATAGAAATCAAAGCTAGCATTATATTTAAATAAGGGTGTTTAATGTACATAAGAGGTCAAAATTGTCAAAACCGTGTAGAAGGAATCCAAAATGTCAAATACAAAATGTCACGAAACAAACTGCAATCTGCCCAAATGTCAACAAAACATCAAAGAAACATTTCTATTAGTCTTATAATAATAATATTATATATTCACAATATCAAAACGAATATGGTGACCCTCTTTATATCCGTTTTGGAAGTGTCTTTGATGTGTTTATAAATTACCTTATGTAACAAATCCATTTTAAAAATATAAATCAGCGAATTTATTCATATTCTTTATTTTAGTATAAAAATGCGATTTATTTTTTCAGCCTAACACTCATTTTTTTATTCTTCTTACAAAAATTAAATATGTAAGAAGAATAAAAACATGAGGCGGTCAGTTCCTTAAGCACTAACTCAACATTTACATACTTTGAATAATACAAAACATCTTATGAATTAGACTTAAGTGTACAGAATATATAAATTTGTACCTATAACTAACATGAGAGTTTTAATAATATTTTTATTTAACAAAAGAATTAAAACTTTTTTTTTTATATATATATTCTTTAATTCATTGACATCTTTTTTAAATAAACATAGTGATTTATTTCGGTGCCTTAATAATTTATGTAAAAACAACTAATACCGCATAAGCTGGATGTATAAATATCAAGATGGTGGACCATGCAGACGAGTCTGATTGAGAAAATTATTGTTGACTCTGTCAAACTCATCTGCTTGGTCCGCCATCTTGATGTTTATCATCCACTTGTCCGAACTTCTAATATCAGTGATGTCGATATATTATTTTTTTCATAATCAGTTACTTTTCCCTTTCAAATATTGTAAAGCACCAAATAAAAACTTCTATCAATTTTGAGTTCGTGGTTATGGAACTGAATGCGCCACATTTTATTTAATATCGTTTTTTTATTTACTAAGAGATAATTCTGAGTATTCATGAGTACTCGGTATCATTGATTATTTCAATTGGTAATATATTTGTTTAGCATGATTAAAATCCCAATTTCCACGGAAATCATGTATGCATTTATTTAAATATTAAAAGTATGATTACTATGAATAATGTTGTAAATTATTATTCGGAAATTTGCAATTAGCGAGACTGGAGCTGAAAGTGTATATTCATGAAAAGGTGACACACAAACTCACTCCTGAAACACATTCGCACACGTTCATTCCCATTGATAAATGGTTTTTGAAAACAGTTAATTACGCAGGTCGGTAGGCTGAAAAGTAGCGAGCTTGCAATATCATAAATTATAGGATCAATGCTGAATATCAATAACTGTACAGGTGGGAATCGTTATATGCCGTTTTATTGGCGGCCTAAAAATTATACCCTTATTAATGATTGTTAATTAAATATAATTATTGTGAACGGTTTTCAGCCGCTCGGCTAATTGGGATACATTTTCCGAAAGCAATAAATTAAAAATGGACGTATAAAAATAATTATATTAATTCATAGTATGAAATTTTTTTATGCTCGTTATAAGCGTGGAATTCTATCATTTGTTTTTATTTCAAATCCCTTTTAAATGCGCAAAAACTATCTGGATAATTCAATTTATAACCAGTCGATTAATAAGATGTACATATTAAAAAAAATATATTAGTACTTTTTTCTAAATAAATAGGAATTTATAAACAAATGAAAATTAAGATATTATTAATTTTTCTTTTGGAACATAAACGCTTTCAACTCTCTCAAAAATAAATAGTCAAATTGATAAAATGGAAAATTTCACTATTTATTCTATGAAGAATTACAATCGTTTAAATATAAATACATTGTATATTTTTTTAAACAAATAGGAATATAAATATAAAGAAATATTAAATATCACCATAAGAACTCGAAATTTGCCTCACTATTATTTACCACTAAATGATGAAAATTCCATATATACAAAATTTTTATATAACATTTTTAATAAACTGAAGGTTTTAAAATGTTTCTTTAAGAAAAGTATAAATTTATTGGAAGGAAAATTAAGCCACAATATTTGTTTTTTTTTATATTCATCTCCAAATCTTTGCGTTTTCAACACTACTTTGAAATAAAATATTTTTTTATTATTTATATTAAATATTGCTGTTCAAAGTAGTAATAAATATCCGATATATTAATTCACTGGGTTTCTGTTAAAAAATGTTTTTTATACACAACAACGTGTTAACTGTCTATTGGTGGTTTAACTATAACTATTTACACAGGTCTCCGATAGAGCGGCTCTGCACAACTTATAACTATTCTTATTTTAGGTTTGTTAATTCAACTAATTATCCCTCAAATTAGACTGAATATTTTCTTTGTAGACTCATTATCGCGAATTCAAACCGTATTCGGTAAGTCGCAGAAAGCAGCGTCATACATTGTGGCGGTGTTAGTTTCACACTTGGTCGTGATTTATCGGTGGGCTTTTCAAACGAAATAGCGAGCTTCGTCCTTAATACAATAAGTATCCTTTTAAACATTAACCTCCTTCAAATCTTTTTGCAAATTATCATCCACAATACGGCTTTGTGGAGTTTTAAATACCGTCATAATTCAACGCAAGACGAATACATTTTATTAGACTTACGTTCTCAAGGAATTTTCTTTCAAAAATAGTTCTATCTTTTCAAGAGGTCTTTAAATCATCCACAGGTATAGATTGTGATCTACGAAGGGTATTTTTTACCCATAAAACCCTTCAAAAATATCGCAAATCTAAATCTATCAAAAAAAATCGAGCTTATTTTATTGAACTTTGAATCAAATAGGTATTCAATACATAATAAGTCTTCCATTGAACTCATTTTATTTTTTATCGGTTGTTATGTTGTTTTTTTTTAATTATAAATATTTATACATTGCATTTTAGATCCCTCTACTGTAACCGAAAGATAAGCGCCAATCAGAACCAAGTACTCGAGATTATTTATATTCTATATTTGGATGGATTCCAGAAAAAGAGATACAGCTTCTGGCTTAGTAATGCGCCTTATAGATAAAAAAAATATTCTTGCAACTAACAAAGAAAAATAAAGGAAAAAAGGAAATATTAATACTAATTGAGGTGTTGTATGGAATAAGGGCGTATAGTAAAATTGTCAGTTTCGATCTCTTTCGGTCGATTTCTTATAAAGTAACTGGCTATATTATAAATATATTTTATTTAAAATTATTAACGATGATAATATTCAAACCCCTTTTAATCCAATACATTAAAATTGATCATTCAAAATATACTTTAAGCCTCAAAATTCAAGAAGATAAAATTTGTCGAGACCCTTGAAATTGTGCGGTTGTTAATATAATAATGTTATAAGTGTCGCTAGTTACAAATATGTAATATATTTGTATGTAAATGTAATATTAGGCCACCTGGTAGTATTGTCACGATTTAACCCCCTTGAAATATTATCTTAATTTCGTAGCAAAATTGTATATAACAATCGTAATGTATTTCAGCAGCTATCCTTTGTGTTAATTGCAGACATTATTTTCATCTCATGCTCGTTTGAAACTATATAATATACAATTATCGTGTTAAAAGTCTGAACAAAGATCGCAATGTCTAGATTAATTCAATAAGAAAAAATAAAATAGTTTGAAGTAATTAAAATAATCAAATACATTTTCTGATTTAGGATAATCATTCTTCCAAGGGAGTTTAATTTTCTATCCCTATATATTTTTTTTTCTAAGACATTGGTACGACGTGTAACGGGGCTACGAAGAGCTACGACGCGATTTGCTTGATTCTTAACAAACTTCATTTATTCGCTTAAAGATTAGTCTTAAGATTTTTTACGTTTAGTGTTATAAACTGATACATGTTCTCACTCTATATCACACTCTCTGAATATAATAATAATATATGATGATTTTGTATTAAAACAGTGTGTTGTAGCGATATTTAGTGCAGTCCTAAGAATAAAGACTAATTTATGTAAATATGTTATTTATAATTTATTTCTAACTTGTAGTCATCAATATTACTACTCATGATGAAAGCACTCAGATTCTATAATAAAATTACTGTGGAAATTAAAATTAACATATTTCTTTAAATTATTTAATTCCACCAAGAAGTCAACACTTTCAACAAATTAGGAATAAATAATCCTTTATTTTAATACATATGTATATATTACAGATTATTTATTAAATCTGAATTTTACATTATGTGATAATACAAAACATCATATGATTTAAACTTGGGTTGGAGATTTAAAAAAAAAACATTTTTATTTGATATGAAAGGTAATAATAAAAAGTATAGGAAAACATAAATAAATAAAAACCAATTTGCAAATATGAGGATTAATATTCAAATAAAAAAAATGTTTTTTATTTAAATAATGCATAGGCAAAACATACGGATTCATTTAAATCTAGGTATTGTGTTAATCGATAATAAATTTCAACCTAAGCTTTCTTCACCCCCCTTGTATTTCTTTATGTAATATATCACTCGGTTCTAAACAATGCAACTAAAAGAACCCCTCACAATCAAGATAAAGCCAACTTTGCCTATTAATAATTAGCTTGTACTTTACAAATGATTCAAGTTCATTTACCTCTCGTCACCTTTTACATGAGTGTATGGAAATATAATTTGTCGTCGCGTGATTTGGAGAGCAACTTATTATCTTTTAAGCAGTGTTAGCTTTGTGTACATTTGTGCTTTTCGTGTGTTCTTATTAAAGTGTTTAATATTCAAGTCTTCATATAAGTACTTAATAATGTTAGGGGTGGTACAGGAGGGGTAGACTGTTGTTATTAGTTGTTTTATTTATCAGCAAACGCCATGCGACTGTGAGTAAGTCTTACTGGTTCATCACACTGACGTAATAGCTTTTCAAATATGTATATATTTATTAACATACTAGTATATAACCAAGAGCTTTTACTTAATTGTGAATTTTATTCACATATATGAAACAGGTAGTGCATGTCATTATTATTTTTCCCCTTAATTCCAGACGAAATCCTATAAATATGGTTTAATATTCAAATACAGTAAAGACAAAACAATGATTTTTTTAATTTACGTTCCGAGGAGCTTTTATTTTAGAAAAGGTCTTTTTAAGAGGGTTTTTTATACACAACAACGTGTTAATTAATTGTCTGTCGGTGATCTTAACTATTACTAGTTACACAGGTCACCGACTTAATAATCAGTATTTACCTTACAATATATGAAATCAGAGTAAACCTGGATCGAGAGGATCGATTGTGATTTTATTAATATTATTCCCGATCTCCCAGTAGTAATAACTGATCAAATCAATTTTAAAATTCTTGATTTGAGTGGGATTTGAACCCATGATCACAGTATTACGCTGGTTAAATAAATTATTTTACAAGAAATTAATTCTGTAGTATTTATATTCTCATATACCAACTCATTTATAAATATTTATGAGTATACATCTCTACCCCATATATATTTTTTACAAGAAATTTAAAATAATTATAATTATTAATTATATATTTCTTTCACAGTTTATTTAAAACATGATTATTTGGGGTGTCCTAAAACTAGCACAAGATTTAATTTTGACAAAAAATACATCTTCAATGATGTATACAAGACAAGTTTACAATATAAGGTTATACAGGATGGACTAAGAATATTTTATTCGATTGTCAGGTATTTTTTATAATTATTTTAAAAAATGCGAAACCCTACCCTCCTTTGAAAAGTAAAAATTTAAAATAAGTTCCTGTCAAATTCCATTCTGAATATAGAATAAAAAATTGGGCTAAATAGTCCCTATGGTTCACTGGAATAAGGGTTTTTTATGAAATTTTGATAAAAATATCAATGAGTTTAATAAATTTCTTATTGATTCATACATAATATTAGGCTATATATAATAAAAAATTGGACAAGATTCACTGAGACAAAAGGAATTTTTAAATTATCTATTTTGCATATTTGTCTGAAATTCTAACAAGATATTATTTTGAAGAAACACTCATAAAACACAGGATAAATATAGATTAAAATGGTTCCAACGCTTCACTGGGACAAGAGTTATGTTAATAATTTTGATTTAAAGCAAAATATTACCAAAATTGAGGTAAAAGACTGATGAATATATTGAAAGTATTAAATATGAAGGCAGGCTTCACCCCGAAGAATCTAGGCTTTATATTAGCAGTGAAATGTGTTATATTCAAATGAGGGTTGGGAGGAGGTATTTAAAATTTGTTACCCTGTGTAACAATAGTGGTGGAGGGATGAAGAAGGGTGTTTTCTTTGCCATATACCACCTGCTTAGGAAATATTATTTAACACTTACTTATTAGTCGGAATGCGAATCGTAAATATTTACAAACACCTGAAACTTTAAGCTTTTAGTAAACGAATTTCATAAATATTTAAAATATAAATTCAAAAAACATATTTGTAAACATTTCATCGTTGTCTTTTGTGTTGGTTTCCTGAATGGAGTGAAACCTTTTGTCGTAGGAAGTGCGCGAGACCAAATGTCCTGTACACACAATACAACCTAAATAACCGAAAACACGCGATTTCCATACGTTTTTATTATATATTTTTAATTATTAAATATACATGTTCATAATAAAATCATCATAATACTGTATCTGTAGGGTTTGCGAACAAAAACGGTTAATTTGAAATTAGCAATGTCAATATTTTACATTCAAACAGTACGCTTCATTTTGTGGACCGTCAATATTTGATCCACTCTTTGATTATGTATAATTATTGGCTTCCATTCATTTTATACCGATTTATAAGCTAATTGGTTTCTTTTCAATATCACCGATATTTTTATTATTTAATAAAACAACCTTACAAGAATCTTGAAGTTTAGTTTAAATCAAATCTTACATTAAAAATTCATTATTTATATGAACCAGAGACATTTTTAATTTAAATCGAATCTAAGACATTTCACAAAATAACCTACTGTAATCTAATCATATACATTAATATTTTTATATTTATTTCCATAATAATAAGATACACTTGTTGTCACCCTTTTTTCGTTACTATTATGATTTTTTTATATTGTACATTTTAAACACTATATTTACATGCTTTTAATTTTCACTGTTCATTTTCTTCATGGACTTTTAACTAATTAGATTTTTTAATAATCGAAAATATGTATTTTAAGGGTAAATAGAGTATCGCAAAAATATTACCCACTCTCAATTTTTAATGATAAATTTATTTCTTTCGGGTAGTAATAATATTTCTATCCACATATAACATTATCTGAAATAAAAAACTTAAAGCTTAAACCATTTAAACTCTTTTAAAGTTTTTAATTTTTATTGTACATTAGATGGACTCTTACTTATGGAGTATCGCAAAAAATATATGTATTTTTTGTGTACCCTTGATTTTTATTAATAAATGAATTTTTTTGTCTATTAATAATGTGAAGCTGTAAAATCCTTAATAAGAATTAAACAATATAATTATTAAAAAAAAACATTATAAATCTCCTTTTTAAAAGATTTTAAAATTATTGAATATATGTTTACCTTTTTAAGGTTTAATAATAATATATCTCAAAAGCAACAGTTTTACTATAAATTAAGACAACCCATGGTTAATCATTTAAATATTAAATCATTTCAAAAAGCTCATAAATCAAAAGGCAATTGTCTCAAACTCCTATAAATCGACGCTCAGAATATAACTCGTTAAAAGTTGTGCTATTTCAATAACAAATCGAAATTGCAGAAAGTGTACAGAAATTTTCAGGAGACCACCAAATTGCCAACTTTTAAAACCGCTATTTAAAAGTTTTCAAAATAAAACCTACTTGTTTACGATGGCTCGATAAAACTTCCTTCTACCGAATGTAGAATATTGTATGAAATATGCAGGCAGTTTAGTATTTTATGTGATAAATATAAAATATGTAGAGGATGTATGTATTATTATAAAAATCGTTATAATATTTTTTTTGTATATTTTAATATAAAATCCGAATAGAATTGTGTATATTTTATTTCGATGTATCAAAAATATCTTTGTGTATAAAAATAAAGTAGAGTGCATCGAATATGAAATATGAGTAAATCTGAGACAGTATTTGTCACATCATTCTTGACTCTTTGGATAATATACTATTTTAGCTTTAAAAATATTTTTAAATAAATATTTGTTGATGCAACCTTATGGTAAGATTGCTCGAAAATTTAATAAAAGGCTCTGTTTTTAAAAATGTACATGTGTTTGTGTAATTGTTATATATTATATTTATTACTAATATTTCATAATACTTTAAAGAATGAAGGCATATTTATATTGTCTCTTTTTTAGTTATGTTCCTTCAAAATAGTTATATAAAATTCTCAATAATTTATCCAATAGTAGATAATAATTCAAGATTTTTTTAGATTAATACACGTTAGTTTAATTATTCATCTTTTAGAAAGCATATTCTGGCAATGCTGATTTTTATCAAAATTTTTGATTCTATTAAATCAGCTTATTGTATTCTTACGGTAATTTTTGCATCAGAATATTGTTCAATATTATATCGGAAAAATTCACAGGGGAATATAACAGCAATGTTCAATCACTTACCCCTGCAACCCTTAGATACTATCAACCCTTAAAAATATACACGCGGGACATTTAACAAATTAATGAAGGAAAAATATTTATTTTGATGATATTCATATATTCGAGTCTTATTCCCAATGAATGATTAATGGAAATATATTATTATTAATAGTTTATTGCTAGATATCGGTAAAGATTAGTCTTGGTAGATTTCCCTTGGTGTGCATCTCTCTTCTCCAATATGCATCGGCTTTTCCATAACCCGGGGCTAAACACTCCATTCATGATAAATCAATTCCACTTGACTTTACCAAAATAATAATTATTAATATTAAACTATATTTGAATTAAGTCTTGGTATTAAAACCTTCAAAATGTGTGTATAAATGTTGCCAGACGCATAATCGGCTTTAATGGAATTATTAAATTGCTCTGCAAATTAAGCTTATATTCAAAGGTTAGTTTATAATTCTATATAATTTCTAGTTTATTTATCTTGTTGATTTAAGTATATATATTCGCTTTAATATAAAATTTGTCACTAATTATTAAGTATATTTTTTTTTTTGGCCATGCGTTTTTTTATCGTTTATCTAAAATAAAATTGCTGTTTCTTGCACAAAACTTCAATGGAAAAAAATATTATTATCACTGATTAAAATCCACTCTACATTAGCCAAACTTATAATAATTTTAGCATCTAAAAAATAAGGTATATTACATTAGGATGTGTTTGAATGAAATTAATATATTAGCCCAAGTAAGTCACATATTTAAATGGTTTATTTTTATTAGCATAAATAAATATATATGATAATAAAAGTTGATGCAAATTATTTAATGAGTAAAGAAATTTTGCGTTTATTTGATCAATTCAAAATATTCTCAGTGATCAAAATATAGAACTACGCTACAAATAAGAATTATAGAATATAAATACCATTTAAATTAGGATGTGTTTAAATTAAATTAATAAATAAAGTCAAGCATCTATATTATATATAATCAAACCTAGTCCAAGAAGGTGAAAAACAGGTTTTCAATTGCTCACAATCGTAGAGCATTGCAAGGGTTACTTTTTATTACACATATTGCTTTATTATTCTGCAAAATTAGCTTGAAGACGTCAAAGCACTTCATCGCACCCACTTGGACTTAGTCTACTTATTATAAAAGTGTACACAACAAAATTTTCATATGATAGAGTGTGCGTTCTGTCAATTTGAGATATTAAATAAAATGAAAATATAACTTTAGATGTCTTTAGCTTACAGTTGTTAATCCACACGCACAAACAAACATATATTTAGTCAAATAATGTTCATATATATATATTTTATAAAATGTCGCCGAAATAGAAATTCGCAAACTCCATTACACTAACGACAATTATTTTTTTGGACTGAGTTTGCCTAGTCTTTTGTTTGCGTAAATATTAGAGAGTTAATATGAAATCGTTGCAAAGCTCGAATACGTCAAATCACTTCAACGTACCCATTTTGACTAGGACTGATTATAACAGCTTATTTTTATTAGTTTTATTAGTGAGTAAAGTAGTTTTTCGTTTATTTTTATTAATTTTTTCGACGCACAATAAAATATTCCCACTTACCAAATGTCCATTCTGTATATGTAGAATTAATGTGACCTGTCTATTTTCTTTGAAAATTCATATTTATTTCGGATTTGTCAAAATATAAGCGGTGTTTTCAGTAAATAAAACATGTGCAGAAGAGCAATGCATCGGCAGCTGGTGGATGTTCTATTGGAAGAGTACGTAAAGAAATGTTGGTTCGTATTTCAGGACAGGAAACACATATCGTCCACTATTTCAGTGGCTTTCAATACTAACCCGAGTATGTATGTATGCCGGTTGAACAACCCTGGATAGACTCTGGACCACTCCTGGACTCTCGCCCTATTTCATCCCGAATCCGACGATATTTTCAAAACGGGCACCTCAAATCACAAATGTGCTAACGTCGAATATTTTCCACATAATGACCCTAAAGGCTGACTATTAAACTAAATGTTTTCCCCATAATAGTAATGGAACTCCCATAATGGACTCTTTTAAAAATTGCAGCATTGACTAAATTTTTATAGACAAACCCTTTAATATATTTATTATGTCTTCACAAAAATCATTTGTTCGTCACTGACTGAATTGGCAATGGAGGTTGCTTATTAAAATATTATCACTTCTCTCATCCCCGTAACCTTGCCACCCTATTATCTGAAGATTCCACCCACAACCACCACGATAAGCTCTTTCAAGGGGTTGAAATTCCACCCTTCCATATTGCGAAGGCTCACTACATAAACATACCAACTCCCATAAAATCAAACGACAGAACAATACCAAATACTATATTATATTTCGTCAAATGTTGAATATTACATTTTTATAGATTGAATAAAATAATACTTAATCGGTTTGTGTGCCAAGGTGTTTGCAAATGATATAAAACTTTTTGATACGATTAAAAACACGGCGGGAAGTAGCAAAAGAGGCTTTGTTATGGCGAACTTTCGACAAAAGTTTACGCTTTGTCCTAATTTGAATTAATTAAGTGGATGATTCCGCGGCTGTGGTTAATTCAAATAAGCTAACCAACCACTTTTATAAACAAATCAAATCATATTTTAATACTCACGTATTTTATAATAAAATTTAAACATTTGGGTGAGGGAAGCATTTTTAGACATATGATTAAAAAAGAATATAAATAAAAGCTCCTTTATGTACAAACAAATATTAAAATAAAATCAAGAGTAATAATAGTAAGTAAACTAGGGGGCGAAAGTAAAAAAAACCGGTTTCAATTCGTGTAAAACTAAATTTATTTATTTAATTACCGTTTATTAAGACATTTACATAAAAATAAACATTTCTTAATAAGTTAAATACATGTCGGTAATAATATTAAGTAAATTAATTCGTTTGTACCTGTGTGGTTGGGTTGACATCAAATTAACAGTTAATTATTAAAACCGTTTTTTTTTCTATTTATTTTTATATACATATTTATGTTAAAATTCGTGTCTTTTAATTAAAACTAGATATTGATCGATTTAATTAATTGAAATTGACTTATTTATTATCAACAATTTCAAAAAGTAATAAATGCTTATTAATTTAATATAATTTAATAAATTAAATAAATTTTCTTATTTTAATATGATTTGTTGCTTGAAAACTACTTTCATATTAAAATTATTTTGTTAGTTATTTTCATAGGTTAGATTTGTTTGAATATTATTTTGTAGGTTAGGTTAGGTTAGGTTTGTTTGATTGAGGCTTTTATCTTAATTTTTTTCTTCTTCTTGTAAATACCTGATATGTGTGGAATTTACAAATAAAATACAAAATTCAATTTTCCTTTTTGGTGTTGTTTTGAATGAAAAATATTTTGTTAGTTTTTTGCTTGTTGTTCGGTGTGTGTACAAATACCTTTTGTATTATTCGAACAATCAATGGAAGAGTTCTTTTTCTATTACAATATTGTAACATTGAGATCACACATTCAGAATATTTTCATTTTAATTTAAAAATATATAAATTAAAACCCCTGACCCAAACAGATTGAATGGTTTGAGTCTTTTGCTATTTTTAAAAACCCCATGGGTGTGGTATTTTTTTAATAAATGTTTCAGTGGTGCAACAGTTTTGCTCTAGATTCATACAAACTGGATTGTATGCAGTGGCGTCCGGTGAACATGTGTATTGTGTTTTTTTTTTCATTTTCCGAAGCTTCAATATTTGTCGTCCGTTTTCCCCTTACGAATTTTCAATATGAACCAAAAAAAATAAAAACAACAACAACAGTGCGCAAGAGAGACTTGATATTTTTTTAATATTTTATATGTACAGATGCATTGTGTGCCACCCTTTCAAGTAATGAATATTGTCCCTTTTGATTAAAGCTCAACAGATTCAAGCTTTGATAATATTCAGCTCTTGACAGATGGATTGATGAATATTGCAAAGATTGAATATACATATTGTATAAATTTGGATTTTAAAATAAGTACGTATGACTATGTAAATTTTTATTTTAATAATTTCGTAATACAATATGAAATAAAGAACTACCCTCATTTAGAGGTTCTTTCAAACTGTGAAAATAACCTGTAATCACACACTTGTATTGTACAATTTTTATTATTCCTCAATTTTCACCAAATTGGTCTTATTACAGACAATAACGAATGAGAAAACAGTAAAATAAAATAGCGGCTTGTACTATAAAATATTTGTATTGAAATAAGCTATGCTATTAGTAGGTAATATTTAAAATTAGTAAATACATGATAAAATTTCTTGAAAAAATAAACAAAAACAATGCTTTTCAATAAGTATTAATGGAGTATCAAAGAGAATTAATGGGAAATTATAATTATTTTTACTGATAAAAAAATATACCTTATAAACAAAATACATTTAGCTGTTAACATATTTTTCTTCACATATATTAAAAATTAAATATGTATATTACCCAAAATTAATGCAGGTCTTTCACATCAAATCACAAGAAATTTTTCATTAGTAATTTTATCGATATTGGAAAAAAATCATATGTTTCTATTATTGAATTTTATATATAATATATTGTTAAACATATATATACCTATTTGTTTAGTGAAATTTATAAATGGGTGAATTTGAAATAAAAACCTGTCTATTTACTAAATGGACTTTATAAATATTTTTTAGCCTTAATTTTTATTAATAAATTAAGTTCACAGTTTGGCTAAAGTATTAGAGAAATTTGAAATAAATATTTCATTTGTAATTTCCACAGTAATTTTATTAATATTATTATTCGAAAGTATTCTGTAATAAAATAAATGTGGAATGACAAATAACATATTCCTTTAAAATTATGGAATTCCATCAATAATTCAACACTATCGACAATATATTAGAGAAATTACTTTATACTTCAAACGACATATATATA
>JAGTTH010004873.1:0-10567 GCA_022606485.1 Agraylea sexmaculata
TGCATAATTAAGAAATTGTATTAATAATACAACATTTTTATAAAAAAACGAATAAATTAACTCATTATTGATTATCAATTCAAATAATATCTTGTTTGATTGACTATAATTTTTAATACGTGTAGGTTGTCCTCCTCTAAAGAATACTAAAAACATCTATAAAATAATAAGGAGTAATTAAAGGTATTTGAAAATTCTCCTCTTAAATCTAAAACCTAATAATTTTACTAGATTTTCATAAATGTAACTATTAAAATTGCCTTCAGTCTTCTCTTTAAAATGTTTATAGTTATTCAATAGTTTAATAAATTCCTATTATTGATAATCGATTCAAAAAATATTTGTTAAATTCAACATATTTTTTAGGTTGTTCCAAATCAAGTTGCAGAATTTAAAATAAAAATGTACGTAATTTGCGGCTTTTTAATATGGGACAATGAATTGGCAAATTTAAACTAAAAACATGTATAATTTCCTTATAAACTGTATTTTTATTTAGGTTTAGAGTAATTAAAGGTATTTTAAAATCCATCTCTCCAGTCGTAATCCTTGAGTAATTTTGCTATATTTAGATGAGTTTAACTATTACATTTACCTTTAGTATTCACTTTAAAATATTTTAATTGATTTAATAATATTATTAACGCAGAAAAATCTATGTTACTTTAAATATTTATTAGGTAATTTTTTCACCTGCGAAGAATTTGTAATCAATATTGAAATTCAAGGTAGAGGATTAACTATGCGAAACGAAATGTATACATAATTAGAAAATCTTAAGTATGATTGAAACACGTTTTCTCAAGATGAAAATTAATATTTTTTACACAAGTCGAAAAATACTAATTCCGGTAAAAGCCCTCAACAAAAAGAATAATTAAACTTAGGAAAAATAACAATAACCAGAAATATATTTCATCTTCTCCTTTATTTATTTTTAACTTCCGCACGTGTAATATTTTTTATTATATTATTTTCAATGAATCGTTTTTCAGCAAGATTCGGAAAAACCCGTATAATTTACCGCTTTTTATGTAATGAAGAAAGAACCGTTTTAAAAAATATATTTAAAGGTTAATACCAAAGCTCGTATATCTAAATAAAATAACAGGAGTTACAAATGCGACATATGATATTTAATATTGTAAGAATTACGTAGCACAATAATTTAGACATTAAAATGTTTTCAAGCTTGTACAATTAATACGTTTAAATACACATTTTAATATGTCTTTGGTTTATTTATTCAATATATTGGGTAATTATATCACATTTTATGAATAATCAATCAATTAAAGCCTCAATTATTTAATGACATTGACAGAGCGGTGTTGCCATACTAAAGACAGTTGTGCGGCGTCATGCATACATACATATATATTATGATGTGATATTTATCTTTTAAATATTTATTTATAAATCTAATAGATTAAAAAAACACGTCATTGTTTCCCAGAGCATTAATATTAATGACAGTTTTTTTTTATTTTACCTATTTTTTCGTATCGAAACGTTGTTCAGGATATATGTATTCATGTCGAACGCTTGATAAATATCAGATTTTAACCCAATATTTATTTAATTGATGAAATTTCAGAAATTTGAAAAAATAAATAGCTTATTTTCCAACAGCATTTATATTAATGACCGTTTTTTTATTATATATGCGTACCAATATTTTAGGACTGAAACACTGTATTCGAGATATGTATGCATGCTGGGCGTTTGTTAAATATCTGATTTTAACATAATTTGTTCAATTAAAATTCACAACTACTCTTTTATTTCACTCAAGGGTCATATTCGAAAAGCGTTTACCCAATTATGTATAATTTATTGTTATGTATGAATTGAAATCAAACTGGGAATTGGTAATATTTTTTTTGTTTGTAAAAGTGATAAATAATCTCGCTAAATTAGTAAATTGGGCTGCTCATTTAACATTTATTAAAAAATATAATTATTTATCACGTGAAATGTCGCTTTGTTATGTTGTGATTTATTTTTTCTCACGTCGCTGATGGTGAAATTTCAATACATTGTTTTTTGGTCATACATACATACAATGAGAAATGATTTGTGTTTGATGTAAAGCGAGAATAGAATTTCAGTACTGAATATATATTGAATTTCAGATTTATTCATGAATACAATCAGGCTTTGTATCGCATCACGTAATGTATTTATAAAAATATTTTTGTTTTTTCTTTTAAAAAAAAATAATCGATATTTGCACGTAAACTAAAGAACGGATCGAAAAATTATTTTTATGCAGCGTTTTTAAATATTAAATAATTGATTTTCAATAAAATACCTATAATATATAGAATAAACCAAAAACTAAATCCTAAATACTTCAATTCCCAAAAATTCTAATTTCGGATATAAAATATTCTGAATCTCACAATTTGAATTGTATTTATTTCAGTATATAAAATTATTAAAAGTCTTAAACTATTTTTATTGAAGAAACAGTTTAAATGATTTACTTAAGATAATATTAGAACTAAAATATTTTATTAGTCTGAAAATAAGTTTGTTTTACATTTAAAATAAAAATCGTAGTGCAATAATTATTATAAATTACTGAAGTCTTTTAAGAAGTACAATAAATTTTTTTTAATTGACCATGTGTAAAATAAGCCGAAAATTAAATCGCAAATACTTCAATTCAATTCCCAAAAATTCGAATTTCGGATATAACATAATATTTTGAATCTTATTATTTTATTTGTTTTTATTCGAAAAATTATTAAATAAAAGTATTATATAATTGCTTTTCAATTTAACAAAAGAAGGAAACTCCTTAGTTGAGAATTTATCATAAAAATATATTAATATTAAGTGTTCTAATCATAAATTGTCTTTTTTTAAATATTTTTGTGTATGATTTTGAAGTACCTAAAGTAAAAAAAAGGTTTTTTTATAATTATATACCTATAATGTTGAGACTAAACCATAAACTAAATCCGAATTTTTTCAATTTCCATAAATTCCAATTTCGGATATAAAAAAAAAATTTTGAATCGCACTATTTTAATTGTATTCATTTCAGTATATAAATTATTAAAAGTCTTTTTATTATTATTAAAACTATTTTTATTGAAGAAATAGTGTAAATTATTTATTTAAGATAATATCGAGGACTTTAAATATTAGGTTAGTCTGAAAATATTAATAGTTTTATATATTTTTTTAAAATCGTAGTGGAATAATTATTATAAGAATCTTAAAATAGTTGATTTTGGAATATCTAAAGTAAAAAAACCATTTTTTTTAAATTGAATATGTATAGAATAAACCGAAAACTAAATTTGGATATAAAACATTTTGAATTGTTTTTATTTCGGTTTATAAAATTATTTGTTTATGGAAGGAATCATTAATTTAAGATAATATTGGGGATTAGAAATATTGGGATAGTTTAAAAATAGATGTGTTTTATATATTTTTAAAAAATCGTTAAATAATTATAAAATATGTGTTTGATTTTTATTTTGCATATTATAATATCAATAATGTTGATTTTTTAATGTGAAATTCACAAGAAAATATATCCGAAAAAGCATTGCTTTCTGTACTGATTTTTTTATATAAATTAACCTGTTATATTTCACCCTATATATTTTAGTCTTATAGGTCACCCACGCAAATACTACCTACAAGCAACATCAATTAACCCGCCCAATCCATTAGGTCCGCCATATTGTATTATGGGCTCAATAATGTCGCATTTTGGATTATTAATCCTATTAAATATGTTGATCGACACTTTTGGAAACACAATTATTGTTTGTGGCTTTGAAGGATCCGATTTCATTTTATAATAAATATTTTTGATCGATGGGAAATTTAACACGATAATCCCGATTTAAGACCCGTCCTTTATTTATGTTTTTGTAATTATATGTCGTGTGTGGATTAACATTCGCAATAAATTTACACATGTCGAAAAATACAATAAATAAAGGGCATTTGGAAATGAAATCTTATAATTAAATAAAACTTATATGTATGTATTTTATTATACAATTTCTTTATTCAATATAATTTGCGTACAATGTTTTGATACATTATGATTGGTTGTTACAATATTAAGTTTAAGTTTATAGACTTAGTCTTTTACTTATTTTAATATGGAGTATAATTAATTGATATTTAAAATAATTAATAAGTTATAACATAATTTATGGGAAAAATACAAAAACCCACATGTAGAACTACTAAAATATATATAATAAATAATAATAAAATAACATTAGAATTACAAAAACATATACTTAATACTATATGAATAAAACAAAAATATTGTGAAACACGAATATAGTAAAATCATTAATGACCGACAAAATCAGATGTGTTTGTGAAAAAAGATATGTTAAAGAATTTTTAAGGAATGTCTCTCAACATTTCAGTGGTAATTTAAAGTTTCGCTTATTTGAAACATATTTGATTTTGTTAACATTTTGTATTAAAGAGTTAGTGGAGAAGTTAACCATTTTTTTATACTGTTTATTGCTTAAGTCAGTGATAAACTCCTCTACTGTTTTCATTTTGATACTCTCATGAATTTCTCTAAGGTACGTTCCAGGACCCAAGTTTAATATCATTTTAAGGCACTTGTTTTGGATTATTTGGAGCTTTTGTATATGAGTTTGAGCTACGGTAGCCCAAGCAGCACATCCATATGAGATAAGGGGCCTAATGGTAGACTTATATATGAGAATCTTATTTTTAATGGATAATTTACTATTTCTATTGATTAAAGGGTATAGGGTATTGATGGCTATGTCAGTTTTGTTAGTAATGTATTTAATATGTTTGGCCCAGTTGAGTTTCGAGTCCAGGATGGTACCTAAATACTTAACTTCAGATTGCCAAGGGATGGATATATTATTAATTGTTAGTTCAGGAATATGATTTCGTCTCTTGTTAGTAAAAAGGATAGCGTCCGTTTTACTCTCGTTAAGTTTGAGCTTCCATCTAGAGATATGTATGTATGAATACATACATTAGTATGGCAACATTTTTAGTGTAGTGACCGATTAATTAGAAGGCCGGACAAGTGGATAGTAAATATCAAGATGTTGGACCAAGCAGGTGAGTTTAATAGAGGCAACACTAGAGACTCATCTGCTTGGTCCACCATATTGATATTTATACATCCAGTTGTCTGGCATTATTATCGTCGGTAAAGAGTGACAGTGTGATGGCGCAAAATTACCAAATTAATTAATTATTAATGAATATATACAAATTGTCATCGAAAATCAATAATTTCAGCTCATTATCTATGCTAAAATATATACAGTAGTCTCCATTTTACCAAATCACACAAATTATTCAGGTATTTATTCAATTGATATACAAAAATTCGGTTGATATACTTTTTTCGGCCCTCCGTTTGTACTGTGTTTTTTTATAAAACGTCCTTTAAGGGAAAATGCTAATAATATTGTATTTGAAGTCTCTTCGGATGGTTTGTCAATTATGTTTATTTTGCAAAATGTCTACCTGTGAAATGAAAAGAGCCTTTAAAATATCAGATTTGCTAATTAATGAAAGATAATATTGGTCCTTTCAAAAGATACACTTACTTCGAGTCCTTCTTGGGGAATATACAGCTGGATATATTTTCAATTTATGGATTAGCAAAGTGAGCTATAACAATTTATATGGAATTGGATTTGGTTTTAGATATGGTGAAAAGGTCTGGAAAGGAATAACACTTTATAGTAATACGCAAGGGTCGCAAAGGTTCACCTCACATTGCCTTACCTTCTATTATTATAAATTATCCGAAATATTATTACAAATAGCCTTCTTTACAACTAGGCTCTCACTTATATAATCATCAGAATAATATTATAAAAAATAATAGCGACATCTCTGTTTTAAATCCTTTAGTACTATGCTTATAACTTTAGAATTCCAATCAAAGGTGTCGTTAATTAAACGAAAACTATTTAATTTTCATTATTAAATTCAAAATCGTTGAAACACAAAGTACGTAGTTACTACATTAAATTTATAAAGGAATATTTTTATTATAATAATATGAAATTTATTTCACTTTTAACACTTTTTAATAATGCACGATATTATAAATTATCATTTTATTATTTATCTTGTTTCTACTGATAATTTTGACATTGCAATTTTTTTTTTTTTTTTTTTTTTTTAAATTAAATTTAATACCAGTTGCGTGTATACCACCGTTGAGTAAAGACGTATAGTAAAGTGCTCCCGCATGGTGTCGCAAGTTCGAAAGTGACGAGTGCACAAGTGACACAACCACCAAACCGGTCTTGCTCCGATTTCTCCTGTCCGGTATCATACTGTTCACTTATATTACACTGTAATTTCTCCACACTATATACAAGACAATGGAACTGGATCATCAATGTCCTGTTGCCGCATCGACTACAAATACGCTAGATTCTTGGATCAAAGCCCCGACAAAAACAAAGAGAATATCCAGTCCGGAGAATGCCAGTAAAGCCAAACAGGCATGCCCAAATAAGAACTGGCTTGCTGTGCCAACAGCAAATCGCTTTCAACAATTAGAAGACAAACAAGAGGAGCAGGCGATTGGCAAAAATACGCCAAAGCCACCACCTATATTTGTGCACGCAGTAGAGAATATAAAACCACTGACAGACTTCTTAGAGCAAGTAGCTCAAGGAGCATACTACATTAAACAGCTGGGTAAAACCCAAGTAAAAATACAGATCACTAAGTCTGAAAAATATATACCTGTAATCACAGGTTTAAAAAATCGAGATACCGAGTTTCATTCGTATCAGACGAAAGAAAGCCGATCATATAAGGCTATAATAAAAAACCTTCACCACACGGCAGATATCGCCGAAATAAGCGAAGAGCTCGCAAGTCATGGCCATGATGTTATCAGAATAACAAACATGTTGCAAAAAACAAACAAAACCCCACTGCCTATGTTTCTTTGCGAATTGAGACAAAAAGAGAATAACAAAGAAATTTTAAAAATTGACACCATACTTAGGTGTAAAGTCGTAATCGAGCCACCAAGACCTCAAAAAGAGGTCATACAATGTAAAAAGTGTCAAAGATACGGACACACCGCGAAATATTGCAACAGGACTCCGCGTTGCGTAAAGTGCGCAGGTGAGCACGCAACAACTGATTGCAACAGAACAACAAGAGACAACAATGTGAAGTGTGTCAACTGCAACGGGAATCACCCAGCAAATTATAAAGGTTGCGAAACACGCAAAAAGGTACAAACAAGCCAATTCCCCGTATTAAGAAAGAAAATAATTTCAAAACAGACAAACAACTTGACTAACACTACAACTTTCAAAACCAATGACATGCCAAAGTCGTATGCTCAAGCCACCAAAAATATCGAGCCAACTCCCGAAAAACCACAAGACAATATTATAAATAATTTAATAATTAAAATGGACAAACTCATTGAACTTGTCATGAAAACCATGGACAACATGACACAGATCATGGCAGCTCTTGTCCTAAATAAAAAATGATTCCATTATTAAAAATATGTCTTTGGAACGCCAACGGTCTTGGACAACATAGCCAAGAAATAAAATTATTTTTAAAAGAAAAAACATTGACATAATGCTTATATCGGAAACACACTTTACCGAAAAAAGCTACATAAAAATTCCCATGTATACTATATATACGACGAATCACCCCGATGGAACTGCGCATGGCGGAACAGCGGTGATAATTAAAAACACTGTGAAACATCATCTCACTGAAAAATATGATCGAGACTTTCTCCAAGCAACCACAATTGCTGTCGGAGATACAAATAATTATGTATATATATCAGCTATTTACTGCCCACCCAAACACTCGATTAAACGAGAACATTTTGACGATTACTTCAGAACACTTGAAGCGGATAAATTCATCGCAGGTGGGGACTTCAATGCCAAACACCAACAATGGGGGTCTAGACTGGCCACACCCAGGGGGGGAGAACTGTATAAAAGTATGGCAAACAACAAGTTGACTCATCTATCGACTGGTGAACCAACATATTGGCCTACAGATAGAAGAAAAACACCGGACCTCATAGACTTCTGCGTAGTGAAAGGAATTCCAATCGAAAGCCTGAGCGCAGAATCTTGCCTCGATCTGTCATCAGATCACTCACCTGTTATTATTAAATACAGCTTGCTACAACCAATTATCAAACCCAATAAATTTACACTCGGTAACCGTCACACAGATTGGGAATATTTTAGACATATCTTAAATGAAAATTTGAAATGTGATATACCATTGAAAACAGAAGACCAACTTAACACCGCAGTTATTCACTTTCAAAATCATATTCATTCCGCAGTGAAAAAAGCCACGCCCAATATGTCAAAAAAACCACACTCAACAGATGATTTTCCCCACTGGATTCAGGAAAAAATACATGAAAAAAGACGCATTCGTAAAGAATGGCAAAATACTCGAAGCAAGGAACTCAAGAGAAAACTGAACGAAGCAATAAGAGATATTAAAAATATCCTATGTGAATGGAAAAATAAAGGGATTCAATCCTATCTGGAAGGTCTTACAGCAACCGACGCTACAGATTATTCTCTATGGAAAGCTACAAAAAAACTAAAACGGCCCCAAATATCCATACCGCCCATCAAAACGGCTGACGATAAATGGGCAAAAACTACCAGAGAGAAATCAAACGAGTTTGCGAAACATCTCAAGGAAGTATTTACACCAGCGGAAAGGATGTGTTCCCCTGAAGAAGAAAGTCACATTCATAATTTATTAGATAGTACGGAACATAAAGAAAACTATTATGTCAAAATTGGACTTCAATGCGTCAAGCATGTTATAAAATATGAAGTACGCGCAAAAAAAGCGCCAGGACATGACATGATTACCGGGAAGATAATCAAAGAATTGCCAGATATCGGATTAAGATTTCTAACCATAATATTTAACGCGATACTTAGAATGGGTAGCTTCCCTAGACAGTGGAAAATAGCAGAAATTATTATGCTACCTAAACCAGGTAAACCACCCGAAGAAGTCACTTCATATCGACCGATAAGCCTCTTGCCAATATTTTCCAAAATATTTGAAAAAATTCTACTGCGCAACATGAAACCAATACTTTTTCAAGAACACATGATCCCTGATCATCAATTCGGTTTCAGAGAAGCGCACTCGACAATTGAACAAGTTCATCGAGTTGTGACGATCATAGATCGCTCCATACAAGAAAAAACTACTGTTCAGCAGCATTCTTAGATATCAGTCAAGCTTTTGACAAAGTCTGGCACCCAGGCCTGCTTTATAAAATCAAAGGAAAACTGCCCAAAAACATGTATGATATTATCAAATCGTACTTGACCGATAGACAGTTTTTTGTTAAATATGACAACGAAACTTCAAATCTTAATACCATAAGATCTGGAGTACCGCAAGGGAGTGTACTAGGTCCTGTACTGTATCTAATATATACAAACGATCTCCCAAAAACCGACAACACAACACTGGCTACATACGCTGACGATACCGTCATACTCGCTTCGGACAAAGATCCAACAGCTGCCTCACAATTCCTCCAGAAACACCTTGACGCAATACAGAAATGGCTTGAAGTATGGAGAATTCAAGTAAATCAAACCAAATCGACACACGTGACATTCACAAACAAAAAACAAACATGTCCACCAGTGAAAATTGGTGGGAAAAATATTCCACAAGAAGACTCGGCTAAATACCTCGGTATACACCTTGACAGAAGCCTAACATGGCAAAAACACATTAAGACAAAGAGACTTCAAATGGAACATAAAAAAAAGACAAATGTACTGGTTGATTGGCAGACATTCCCAACTCACACTTACAAACAAGCTATTGCTGTATAAAGCAATAATCAAACCCATTTGGACATATGGATGTCAACTGTGGGGAACAGCTAAGGATACTCATATCAGCAGTATCGACAGGTTACAAAACAAGACCCTGAGAGCAATTTTAAATGCTCCATGGTATGTACCCAACTGGGTCCTATTACAGGACTCTAAAACAATGACAGTACGCGAAGAATTGAAAAAATTCAGCAAAACGTACCAAAGTAGATTAAAAAGTCACCCGAACGTACTAGCGAGGGACTTATTGACCGTAGACTACGCAAGACGTCTACAAAAATACAGACAACTTGACTTGCCAGCAAGATTTAAGGACTGACAATGGTGTTTACTTGATAAAACAAGTATGAACACTTGAACACTTATAACCTAAACACAACGCCGGGATTGAGTCGTCACTGGACAACCAACCCTCAAGACAATGTGACAACAGACGACGAGTAAGATGTCTTTACACAGGGTACTCAAAAATATAAATCAAAAAAAAAAAAAAAAAAAAAAAAATTTAATACAATGATGAATTTATATTTGTTGATAAAAAAAATTCGAGAAAAATAATATATATTTAATAATTAACCGTAAACGTAATAAATTTTATACCTGAAGGGTTCAACAACTAAATGTTGATAAATCTAAAAATATTAGGATCTTAAAAAATGTGT
>JAGTTH010004874.1:0-110498 GCA_022606485.1 Agraylea sexmaculata
TTTTGAGAAAAATAACCTGAAAAGATGCTGTATTGTAACTCTGATTTTAAATGCAGGTGCGGATCAATCATTTTGCTGTTTGAGAAATTATCCATTGTGTGCATGACTAATTCTTATCAATTATTATTCAATAAACGTTAAAAGATTATGTAAATTTAAATAACATAATAACAATCAACTATTTTTTTTTTTTTTTTTGATTTATATTTTTGAGTACCCTGTCTAAAGACATCTTACTCGTCGTCTGTTGTCACATTGTCTTGAGGGTTGGTTGTCCAGTGACGACTCAATCCCGGCGTTGTGTTTAGGTTATAAGTGTTCAAGTGTTCATACTTGTTTTATCAAGTAAACACCATTTTCAGTCCTTGAATCTTGCTGGCAAGTCAAGTTGTCTGTATTTTTGTAGACGTCTTGCGTAGTCTATGGTCAATAAGTCCCTCGCTAGTACGTTCGGGTGACTTTTTAATCTACTTTGGTACGTTTCGCTGAATTTTTCAATTCTTCGCGTACTGTCATTGTTTTAGAGTCCTGTAATAGGACCCAGTTGGGTACATACCATGGAGCATTTAAAATTGCTCTCAGGGTCTTGTTTTGTAACCTGTCGATACTGCTGATATGAGTATCCTTAGCTGTCCCCCACAGTTGACATCCATATGTCCAAATGGGTTTTATTATTGCTTTATACAGCAATAGCTTGTTTGTAAGTGTGCATGTCTGCCAATCAACCAATATATTTGTCTTTTTTATGTTCTATTTGAATTCTCTTTGTTTTAATGTGTTTTTGCCATGTTAGGCGTCTGTCAAGGTGTATACCGAGGTATTTAGCCGAGTCTTCTTGTGGAATATTTTTCCCAGCAATTTTCACTGGTGGACATGTCTGTTTTTTGTTTGTGAATGTCACGTGTGTCGATTTGGTTTGATTTACTTTAATTCTCCATACTTCAAGCCATTTCTGTATTGCGTCAAGGTGTTTCTGGAGGAATTGTGAGGCAGCTGTTGGATCTTTGTCCGAAGCAAGTATGACGGTATCGTCAGCGTATGTAGCCAGTGTTGTGTTGTCGGTTTTTGGGTGATCGTTTGTATATATTAGATACAGTACAGGACCTAGTACACTCCCTTGCGGTACTCCAGATCTTATGGTATTAAGATTTGAAGTTTCGTTGTCATATTTAACAAAAAACTGTCTATCGGTCAAGTACGATTTGATAATATCGTACATGTTTTTGGGCAGTTTTCCTTTGATTTTATAAAGCAGGCCTGGGTGCCAGACTTTGTCAAAAGCTTGACTGATGTCTAAGAATGCTGCTGAACAGTAGTTTTTTTCTTGTATGGAGCGATCTATGATCGTCACAACTCGATGAACTTGTTCAATTGTCGAGTGTGCTTCTCTGAAACCGAATTGATGATCAGGGATCATGTGTTCTTGAAAAAGTATTGGTTTCATGTTGCGCAGTAGAATTTTTTCAAATATTTTGGAAAATATTGGCAGGAGGCTTATCGGTCGATATGAAGTGACTTCTTCGGGTGGTTTACCTGGTTTAGGTAACATAATAATTTCTGCTATTTTCCACTGTCTAGGGAAGCTACCCATTCTAAGTATCGCGTTAAATATTATGGTTAGAAATCTTAATCCGTTATCTGGCAATTCTTTGATTATCTTCCCGGTAATCATGTCATGTCCTGGCGCTTTTTTTGCGCGTACTTCATTTTTTATAACATGCTTGACGCATTGAAGTCCAATTTTGACATAATAGTTTTCTTTATGTTCCGTACTATCTAATAAATTATGAATGTGACTTTCTTCTTCAGGGGAACACATCCTCTCCGCTGGTGTAAATACTTCCTTGAGATGTTTCGCAAACTCGTTTGATTTCTCTCTTGTAGTTTTTGCCCATTTATCGTCAGCCGTTTTGATGGGCGGTATGGATATTTGGGGCCGTTTTAGTTTTTTGTAGCTTTCCATAGAGAATAATCTGTAGCGTCGGTTGCTGTAAGACCTTCCAGATAGGATTGAATCCCTTTATTTTTCCATTCACATAGGATATTTTTAATATCTCTTATTGCTTCGTTCAGTTTTCTCTTGAGTTCCTTGCTTCGAGTATTTTGCCATTCTTTACGAATGCGTCTTTTTTTATGTATTTTTTCCTGAATCCAGCGGGGAAAATCATCTGTTGAGTGTGGTTTTTTTGACAAATTGGGCGTGGCTTTTTTCACTGCGGAATGAATTTGATTTTGAAAGTGAATAACTGCGGTGTTAAGTTGGTCTTCTGTTTTCAATGGTATATCACATTTCAAATTTTCATTTAAGATATGTCTAAAATATTCCCAATCTGTGTGATGGTTACCGAGTGTAAATTTACTGGGTTTGATAATTGGTTGTAGCAAGCTGTATTTAATAATAACAGGTGAGTGATCTGATGACAGATCGAGGCAAGATTCTGCGCTCAGTCTTTCGATTGGAATTTCTTTCACTACGCAGAAGTCTATGAGGTCCGGTGTTTTTCTTCTATCTGTAGGCCAATATGTTGGTTCACCAGTCGATAGATGAGTCAACTTGTTGTTTGCCATACTTTTATAAAGTTCTCTCCCCCTGGGTGTGGCCAGTCTAGACCCCCATTGTTGGTGTTTGGCATTGAAGTCCCCACCCGCGATGAATTTATCCGCTTCAAGTGTTCTGAAGTAATCGTCAAAATGTTCTCGTTTAATCGAGTGTTTGGGTGGGCAGTAAATAGCCGATATATATACATAATTATTTGTATCTCCGACAGCAATCGTGGTTGCTTGGAGAAAGTCTCGATCATATTTTTCAGTGTGATGATGTTTCACAGTGTTTTTAATTATCACCGCTGTTCCGCCATGCGCAGTTCCATCGGGGTGATTCGTCGTATATATAGTATACATGGGAATTTTTATGTAGCTTTTTTCGGTAAAGTGTGTTTCCGATATAAGCATTATGTCAATGTTTTTTTCTTTTAAAAATAATTTTATTTCTTGGCTATGTTGTCCAAGACCGTTGGCGTTCCAAAGACATATTTTCAATAATGGAATCATTTTTTATTTAGGACTAGAGCTGCCATGATCTGTGTCATGTTGTCCATGGTTTTCATGACAAGTTCAATGAGTTTGTCCATTTTAATTATTAAATTATTTATAATATTGTCTTGTGGTTTTTCGGGAGTTGGCTCGATATTTTTGGTGGCTTGAGCATACGACTTTGGTATGTCATTGGTTTTGAAAGTTGTAGTGTTAGTCAAGTTGTTTGTCTGTTTTGAAATTATTTTCTTTCTTAATACGGGGAATTGGCTTGTTTGTACCTTTTTACGTGTTTCGCAACCTTTATAATTTGCTGGGTGATTCCCGTTGCAGTTGACACACTTCACATTGTTGTCTCTTGTTGTTCTGTTGCAATCAGTTGTTGCGTGCTCACCTGCGCACTTTACGCAACGCGGAGTCCTGTTGCAATATTTCGCGGTGTGTCCGTATCTTTGACACTTTTTACATTGTATGACCTCTTTTTGAGGTCTTGGTGGCTCGATTACGACTTTACACCTAAGTATGGTGTCAATTTTGAAAATTTCTTTGTTATTCTCTTTTTGTCTCAATTCACAAAGAAACATAGGCAGTGGGGTTTTGTTTGTTTTTTGCAACATGTTTGTTATTCTGATAACATCATGGCCGTGACTTGCGAGCTCTTCGCTTATTTCGGCGATATCTGCCGTGTGGTGAAGGTTTTTTATTATAGCCTTATATGATCGGCTTTCTTTCGTCTGATACGAATGAAACTCGGTATCTCTATTTTTTAAACCTGTGATTACAGGTATATATTTTTCAGACTTAGTGATCTGTATTTTTACTTGGGTTTTACCCAGCTGTTTAATGTAGTATGCTCCTTGAGCTACTTGCTCTAAGAAGTCTGTCAGTGGTTTTATATTCTCTACTGCGTGCACAAATATAGGTGGTGGCTTTGGCGTATTTTTGCCAATCGCCTGCTCCTCTTGTTTGTCTTCTAATTGTTGAAAGCGATTTGCTGTTGGCACAGCAAGCCAGTTCTTATTTGGGCATGCCTGTTTGGCTTTACTGGCATTCTCCGGACTGGATATTCTATTTGTTTTTGTCGGGGCTTTGATCCAAGAATCTAGCGTATTTGTAGTCGATGCGGCAACAGGACATTGATGATCCAGTTCCATTGTCTTGTATATAGTGTGGAGAAATTACAGTGTAATATAAGTGAACAGTATGATACCGGACAGGAGAAATCGGAGCAAGACCGGTTTGGTGGTTGTGTCACTTGTGCACTCGTCACTTTCGAACTTGCGACACCATGCGGGAGCACTTTACTATACGTCTTTACTCAACGGTGGTATACACGCAACTCAATCAACTATTTAAAAAAAATGTATTTTAAAAGATACAGTATCTCAAAGAATAGTAGTAGAATAGTTAATATTTGTAATAAATTGTCTCACCCCAATTTATGAAACTAGTATAAAAGATCACTTAAAATTTCTTTATTTTATTACAAGATATAAATAAGACTTAAATGAAATTCTATCAAGTATATGTATATTGGTGAAAATTATTTCGATTAATATCTGAAAATATTTTGGTTAAGTCCAATTTGGATCCAATTTGGACTCTCCATGTAATCGATTCTAATGGATTCTTAATTTAATTCATAGATAGAAATTTCAATATGATCTTTTAAATGCTATTAATATTATTTAGTATTCAGATCTAGTTTATTCACCTGTTGATTAGCGCACACAACCTTTGTCATTGTTCCTCGAAGTGGAAGCCTTCAGGGAAAATTCCAATTAGGACACTCTATTGTTATTAATTAATTAATATATTGCAAATGAAGTATTTCATAACTTCGAATTTAATAGTAAATACAATAAGCTGAGTAAATCATAAAAAATATATGTTTTGTAAAAATATCATACATATTAATACCAACAAAATTACAGTAAATTTAATATTGAATATAAGCCTTATCGTGAAGTGAATCTGTTGGATGAAAATGTCAATTTTTCTATAAGTACTGTGATAATTTTCCCATATATTCAACAAGCCAGTGTTGTCTTATAAATTATAATACAATTTATTATTTATGATTCATTAAAGCGTACATCATGTAGGAACTCATTTGAGTACCTGGTCATTGCCACCCTACAATCTTAATTTAACGAGCTTCCTGTTTTCACATACTTCCAGGTTCCCGTGGGCATGTGTATGTATTTATTAATGCAAGATTTCAGGTATTTTAATGCCAGTATGAGGCAATGATGACATATTTTATTTTAAAAAAATCAGTTTTATACTCACACAAATTATAATGCCTGCATAATTGGCAAACTTTGTACAGAGAATTTATTTATAAATAGTTTGTTTTAAAGGTAGGTTTTTTATGTTCTATTTAATATAATAATATCTAATAAAAAATATATGTGAACTCATTCCCTATTACCTCATGAAACCACATCACCCATAAATCCCGGAATATAAACAGTGAAGCTATTATAATCCCATGCGTTACGATGGGTATAAAAAAGGAGAAATAAGAACACTGTAATATTAATCAATTAATTAAATAAAATTAATATATCAAACAAGCCATATCACCAAACATAATTATTTCACAATAATAATAATGTTTTTAAAAAAAGATGAAAGCAATTAGGCTTAGGCGAATATCAATGTTTATTTTATATTAATAACATTTAGACCAAATCATTGATGAAAGATAATAAAATATTGTTAAAAATGAACTGATAGTGACTGAAAAATATCAAAATATTAAATCATTGCGGGGAAAAAATTCTAAAATATTTTATTAAAAAATAATACATTTCTTTATTGACAATTTTATCCTCTTTTGGCCGTGTATTTGAAGTGTCTCTTTGAATAATTCAATTTCGTTTTAAGTAGAGCACTTTCAAAAGGGCATTATCTGTCCCGAAATAGGCTTTGACAAAGGTGACTTTATAAATTATAAATGCCGTATATTTTTATAGGTACATGCCCTTTTGTGGCCGCGGCGGCGAATTTCCATCAAATTAAAGATCTTTCATGTAATTATTCGACTAATTGGTACATTTACTACCCTTATCAAGTCGGTCAATATAATTGTTTGTTGTAATGTACCTAAATGTAATAATATTTCAATGGGACAAGAGACTAGGTTGAGTAGAGGACATACTTGACCTGAAACAGAGCTTGCTAAGGTTTGTCTACACATGGCAACTACAAAGTGCATTTGGTAACCTTGAATATAATAAAATATAAGCTCTTAAATGTAGTCCATTGTTATTAATAATTATAGTTATAAGTGATGAAAGTCATCCCAAATCGAGCCGAAAATATAGTATGGAAGAATCAAAAAATAATTGTAATAAACATGTGTAAAACTTCCGTTTTTTTGAAAGAAAATTGTTCTTAAAATATTTGGATTATATCATGAAAATATATCATTTTATATTTTATTAACCCCTCAAAACAATGCTTAAGATCTTATTCAGAAACTCAACTCAAGAAAAACCAATTTTTTAGAAATTTTATTTTATTTGTATTAGCTCATTAATTGGATTTGATGAATTTTATAAAAAACGAATTGTCAAAAATTACGATTTATGTATTTGGGTACATAAATATAATGAAACACACCACAATAAAATATTTCCCACATAAACACTCAAACAGTAATATTTAATAAATTTCCAACATGTAAGTTCTTCATTCATTCATATTCTTATTAAATATTGGTATATTCTATTCTTATTAAGTATATTCTAGTTACAAACTTAGACGAATGTTCTAAATACGATGCATTTACTCTATACATATATTTTTGTAAATAATGATATCCTTTCCGTATCGCTGAAAAATAGGCCCAATTTGAGTGACTGGTCGTTGGTTTGTGAAGCCACTTTTCCTGGAAAATGCATCTCTTCCTTAGGGAAAATCTAGTGCTGAAAATACCCACTGACATACAACAACACATTGAATGCATATATTAGAGATTCAAGATAGTGCTTTAGAAATGTGATTCTCAAAGTCCGTGTTAGATCGGATGGTTCAAGTAAACGGATATTATATGTATATTGATAAAAAATAAGTACTCTCGGAATATAGAACAGCTAAAAATAAACCGGGCCGTGAGTCGTTTACTTCCCTTTGATGTTAAATTGTGTCGATTTGATGATAATTGAAATAAAAAGAGTCCCCTTCAATATTTCCTCCACTCCTCGTTAGCCTGTATTTTCTTTTAGTCTGATAACAATTTTCACGTCCGAATAAATTATATTAATAATTAGGTTAGGTTAGGTTATGTACAAAAAATGGACTTTTTAATAATATTGAATTATGATTAAATATTAAAATCAGTTTTTTTTATTGAAAATATTTTTGAATGCACGCAGGTTAAAACTATTTGCTAAAGATTATATTAAATTAAAAATAATTTAATTGACTAATTTTACAGTTTGGGTCTATTTTAGTAACAACAATATGTGTTCCGCTAATAATAATAAGTCACATTCAATTTTCCCAAACTGTGTATTTATTTTTTGTATTCATAAGATAGGTAGGGATTTTTTTTGAGATACCCCTTAAAACATTTTCACTGATTAAAACCCCAACGTAAATATTCATTTTTTTTGTCTTCAAATCACAATAGCTTATAATAATACTAGGAACACAAAAAAATATTTGACACAAAAGTGACATTTTTTTATATTGTTATCTTTCTTTTCAATACAAATACTCCACTTCTCGAAACATATAATATTGTTTTTGTACTATTTGAATTTAAATGCATAATGTTTAAATTATTAAATAAAGTATGGCGTGAACGTGAACCTGGGTTAGGTTATTGTGTGTTTTTAAATTCAGAACATTTTGTATACACAAATGAATTAATGATTAATTCTAAAAAAAAACACAAAATTCCTTCTCATTCCTTTTAATAAAACACGAGTAGTTGGTTTGAAGTGGCAGTCAAATAGAAGCCGTTGCAATCCGGTTGACAGTTAAATACGTTCACTTGACAGACACCTCATTCATATAGATGAGCTTAGTAACTCACTATAATACTAAATAAGTATTAATATCCATTGTAAACTACGTGTAAAACTATACGATTATAATTTCATCTCTTGTCCTTTGTGTGTGTATTGATTTTAATTTTAGAATTGTGCTTGCACTTGGATGACCGCTATTCGTGCTTGCTTGACAAATGCTCACTGAAATATTTCACAGCTTGAATATTTTTCATTAAAATTCTCAAAAATTCTCTGAGGCAATTAGGAAGAGAGAGATGTTTGAATTTTAAAAATTTCAAAATTGAAAGAAGCCAAAAACAAATAACACACATTAAAGTAAATTTACTTCAATTAACCATGTTCGTGGATTTTTGGTAATAAATAACAAATTATGGGTGTGGTTTGAATCTTATAAATTAAATGTGTTATATTTTTATATGATTATGTATTTTCCAATAATCTATGGGTTTCCAACACTTGTTGTATTTTACCAATTTTTTAAAAATTTTGTTAATATTACAGATCTGTATTTTTAAAATACGCCCCGAAAGTATTGAAAAAAAAAACATATTGTTAACTTTCAAATGCTGATTTATCCAAATTGATATTTATGGATATACAAGAGTACATCAATTCTTCGATATACCATTTATTATTAATATTTTTTTATAATTTTATATGAATTTAAGACAATGACTTACGGAATATAATGTTTTATTACCACTGTTTAAAAGACACGGTTCCAAAACCAAGTTCACATTTTTTTTCAAGTCAACAGGTTCTTTGGTTATTGATATAAAAAATAAATAAGTATCAATCCCAGTAGTTTAACATTGCGTCTTTGTTGTCTAGATGCAGAAAACACTACTTTTAACCATTAAAATAGTACACAAAGGAAACTAGGTGTAAGTATACATTACGAAACAGTCCCGACACGTACAGGGTGTGGAAAGTACGTGTCCTTATTGTATTATTCTATTTTGTGTCAACAAAGTGATGTGTATTATTGTGTTTAGTGTACTTTTGTGAGAGTTTCTCGATGTATCTTGTAGTTGTAGAGGGTGTTCAAATAGAAGCCAAAGTTGGCAACGAACATATAAATTGTATCCGTTACATCGATAGCTTTGTGCCTTTATACCTCAGCTCGCTCAAAACTTGTACATCTGATCCTAGAATATAATATACGTATTATAAAATACGTGCCGACTAATATTTGATGCTAATATTAAGGCGACCAAGTCTTCCTCGAGATGCTATACAATTCTCTTTACATAACCCATACTCGAAACTATCAAAAGAATTATCATATTCATGCATCCTACGTTGTGTTAATTAAATTTATTACTCTAGGGATGGACGCGTTGATACAGAAAGTAGTCATGGGTTCTAAATGAATAAAAAAAATAGTTTCATTTAAATATAATTCTAATCTACCGTATCGATTCAGGTTTATTCTGTTTTCATGGAAGGTGATTACTGATGCCATTATTCCAATCGAACAGAGCTTGTAATAGTTAATAAGATCGCCACAAGGTTAAATTTATACTTACCTCATGTATAATAACAACGGTTTACATAAATAGCGGTTAACTGACTCCCCAGCATTTATTTTAAATATAAAACAATATATATTTTAAAAATTATTTAATAAATCAACATAAATTTTATCATATCACATAAAAAACAATTTCAATAAATGCAATAGATTGTATTTCTAGGGTTGGGTTAAGATTTTTCAATTTATATAATAATTATCGTACTTAACAAAAGAAACATTTTATCCAGATCAGTTTGTTAAGTACGGTATCTCAATTCTTTGTTACTATTATTAATGTTCAGTTAAAATCCTTTTCTGTAATCAATTCCACAGTTCGATAAAATATAGGAAAAAATGTGTTATTATTAGTATTCAGGAATAACGTAAGCATGGTTTATGTTTAAAAAAATATTGAGACATTAAAAACGATTTTTATAGTCTGTAATGTGCTTAAAATAAATATTAAGTTGTTTGGATAGCTCATTGTATATTAATTAATTTTACCGTGTAAAAGCAGTAGGCTGCTAAAATTCAAAAGTAGATCATCGCCCACAAGTATGTATTTCTTGTCTTGCCATAGTCGACTTCTTCCATATTATTTTTTTATCTTTATATAATTTGCATAGAATATACATTTGATAAGTCTTATTGTTTTATTAAAAAGAACATACACATTTTTAAAGACATCGCGTTCAAGTAAATGGAACTGAGTAATTCTAGAAGGCGAACACGTCACACACGTATTTTGTGGTGCATTAAAGTATATTCTTAGAATTGTATTTTTATTCATCATCGTGTGTAAAAAAAACATTAATTACTTTGCTATTAAATAAATTTTAAAATGATAAGTATTCAATTATAAAGAAGATCCAGGTATTTTTTTATAATTAATGTTATATTGTTTATAATTATTTTAAGAATTATTTATGGGGAAGATTTTTTAGCCTAATTATTAAAACAATATAGCTATACAGTTTGGAAATATTATTGGCCATTTTTATTTTGGGTAAATATGTATGAAGTGACAGTAGCTTATTATCATTGGCGGAAAGAAATATGGTTGCTATTAACAGTCTACCCGTTATTAAAAAAAAAATACCTTCTCTTTAATATTCGATCGATCCTTTGAAGAAAACTAGTAAAAATTAAAGATATAATGAAAATTACATTCAATTTTTAATATAAATGAAGACGAGATAGGCTTTAATTGGCCATTTTAAGGTGGTATATATAATATTTCATACAGGCCTATCGCCTAAACAACAAAAATTATTTCTTATATTTTTTTTATTTTTTATCATGTATATATATTATTGTTTTCGATTGCCATTTATTATTTTGTCGATGACTATACTTGGTGTGCAGTGAATGAATGTCCAAAGCAGCAGTTAGTTGTTGGCAGTCGGCGGTCGGTGCTACTCCAATTATCAAATGCTCTTAAAAAGTGTGTCAATTGAAAACACAACCCAATTAAAGTGAAAACATAATCTCTAATTAGTGAAATCGTTAAATTAATATTGAAATCATCACTATATGCTGCGTGAATAGTGTTGAGTGGGTGAAATGGAGACGAGATTCATCGATAGTGGATACAATACAATAAAAGGTACAATATACACAATATGATAATAATTGGTATCTAGGATGAATTTTCCAAAAAAAAAAATAATTTGACTTTATATCAGATATTTAAAATTAACCCTTGGCATTTTTATACATATTTATTTACAAAGATCAAAGGTCATTTTATCAAATGTGTTTCTATGACACAGTAAAAAATCAATGCAAAGAAATTAAACTAATCGTAATATTATTCATCCATGGGTTCTAGTAAAATAGTACCTAGTTGGATTAATAAAAAAAATATGCTTGTTTTAAGTATATTAAATAAACTATACGTAATAAGTACTAGTGATTTGATTAATTTTTTATTTTAAAAAAATCATTAGAACGTTTAAATAATAAATAGGGGTTTAATATCGTATATCGTTTGTTGAATGCAATTATTCAATAAGGTCCAATTAATTAATTTTCCTATTAATAACATTTATTACTTTCATCCCTAACCAATTGCATACTAGTAGGTATTATATATTAAATGGAAACCATTTAGCTAATACCCTTTTTTATTACACAGGGATAAAACTATGTCGTGGGTACATTCACCGAATATAATTTAAACATGAGATGCGTATTATGGGAATCTTTTTTTTGGATTAAAGCCATGAATTTGAAATGGTGGTGCGTATCGCCATACAAGTCGTAAAATATGACATTGAATTACTCGTGCGGAATTTTTCCATCTCTTGTGGGTGTAAATTTATTTTTCACCGTGACACTACTGTTTCGGAATAGTTTAAGTAATATAAATAAAGAGCATAGTATTATTAAAGGTGTCGTGATAATACATTTAGTGTGTTTCCATTGTGTTCAGGTAAGGTTTAGTCCCAGAAGTTGTACGAGGCTAAAATCTTCATTTTGTATTAATCAAGTTTACACGCTGTTGTAAGAATGGATTATTAGACGCCTACAAACAACACTTTGATTAAAATATTATATTACTTGTTTTATTAAGACTAAATTTGAGCTTGAATGTAGATCTAATTTTGTCATAATGTGGTATCCCGACAATATTAAAAATATGCAATATTCTCAGTTCTTTTACTGAGTAAAAATAAGGAAATAGATTTATTTACAAAAAAAAGCATTATGACTGATAAGTACCTATATTAGTTATTTATACCTTGAATTTTATTATCTATTTTAATTCAATATTTTTACTGTAATTTTCTAAAGTCATGTGTGCGCTTATTCATCATACATTCTTAAAATATGTAAATCCATAATATTTGTGCTTTTTTTAATGTAAAATATAGTATAATTTTGTACATTTATTTTTTTTTCTTTGTGTATTCTTGTAACACATTTTAAAGTGGAAATATTTGTTTTCTCTGTAAGCCGAAAATTGTTCCGTGACCTCACACGATATTTTATGTCGCTTTGACAAGAATATAGAGAAAAAAATATTCTTTTGAAAAAATTTAAATATTAAAATAAAATATGGACACATTCTTGGGCCGATTAAAATGTTTAAAATAGTAGATATAATTTATATTTCATACAACAAATTTTTAATAAATTATTTGGAAAAATGACCCACTTTATTTTAACAAACTCAACGTCTTCTAAATCTATTATATCGGTTTTTTAAATAGTTAAAATAAAAACTCATGAATTTTAATAATTATAGAAATATCTTCTGCTATCAATAATCAATAAAAATGATTCAAATTAAGTATAAAAATAAATCTTTAATATTGGACTACATATAGTATGTAAAAAAAGATCCTTAAAGAGTGAAATTGTGTATTTATTCTGTTATTTTCATCTTGTTAAACCACACTCATTGGATTTTTTCCCCCTTTCTTGTGATTTAAGATTCTTGCAGTTTCTTTTTCGGGAGTTCTTCTTATGTATTTCTGAACTTTTATTGCTTCGAGATGCTCTCCAGTTTCGGATCAATATGTACATTTATTTTAGTAAAATATTTTTAATTTGAGTTGCAACCACTGAAGCATTACAGTATTTATTATTTTCCAATTAAATTTCGTTATAAAAACGGACGTTGTTTCATCGATTTGTCCCATTGTCTTATTGTATTCAATTTTTTTTTTCAGATTCTCCGATATCTGCTTACCAAAGAAATAACTGTGAGTATTTCATTTTAATTTAAATAAATTATGTGTTTATATACATATATTTACTAGGTCATACAATTCACTTTGGCAAACATGATCTTTTTAATTCGGTAAATCTCAATTAGGTGAATCACTTTGACACAGTTTCCATTGATTAAAAGCGTGTATTTTTTCCGCATTTATAACACATTAAACAATGTCTGATCAAACTGTTTCACATAGTTCGCTTCTCTTAGATTTTCTCCCAAGGCTTTGTCGGGTCACTATGAATGGACCTGGTTTAAATTACCTCTTAATTGTATTATCATTATTTGGTCCTTTAGATTATTAATTTTCATATAATAAAATATATTATAAAATATATTTTACAGGTTGTTCACCTCGTATTTCTTGAACGCGATAGCCTCGCTCAAATTAGTTTCACACTTGGTCGACAAAGCGTCACATTTATGCATAAACTTTCAGTTTCAAGTACAAGTTCGATTTTTCTAGTCTTCTCTTCACGATCGTGTGCTTCATTGCAATAATCAATTAATAACTTATCATGAGATTAATTTCATCACAATGCACATCATCGCATTTTAACATATATTACTTCTTCGTTGACCGATTCGAATATAATATTAATTGAAAAAAAGCATCACACTTCGCTTATTCAGGTAGGAAACGCAACATTCTTTATAAACAGTTTTTTCACTTCCAACAACCCTTATTTCATTTTGAATTTCACCGCAATTAATTTCAAAAATATGTTACCAACCTGACCTAATTACTCTTTTTTAAATGTCTTCGTAAAACTGCTGTATTTTATTTTTATTTATTTTATTATGATCAAATCTTCACAATGACAATATTTATACACTACTATGTATGGATTTTAAATATTTGATTCAATTTCTTTGAAATTGCAGGTGTGAAATTAATTTAAAATATATATGAAAGTAAATATTTAATAAAATGAAATTAATTTTATCTGAAAAATATGTAAATCCAATTATCATATTGTTTAAAATTTAAAAAAATATATTTCTAAGAAAATGTAGAATATAAATGTATATTTATAAATTATGAATTACGTTAATATTTCATATTTATAAATATATTTAAAAACCACACATCCACAAAATATGAAATAAAAAATTAATAAGTAGGATTAGTATTGAATATTTTATATATTAAATGAAGAATTGGTATAATTTATCCCGCTGATGATATTAAGCCACCGTAATTTCATTATTATTCGATATAAAAATTACACAATGTATTGAGTTAAATATTTTTTTGCAATACCTCAATAATTTAAGTCAATCCTGTATATAAAATCTTTTGATTGTGCTATAGGAATGGTAAAAGGTTTAGATTGTAATAATGGTTCGATCCTGGTATTTAGTTATTTTATAAAGTTGTTAGTAAAAGTGAATTATTTATACCCGGACAGTCCGAAATTAAATTTCGTTAATTACTAATCACTCACGGTTCAAATTCGCGGAATAAATTTGTTCGGTGAATAAACTAAATACACTGAACGTGAGTCGAAATTTAACCTCAATGTTTACTAGTTTTGCGGTCATTGCGTCATTTGCTATATTGGATTTCATTCAAGTGTATCAGTATTACTGCCTGTCTATTTTTATACAAATACATTTCACATTATGCTCAAATCAAGTTAACACCTTATTAAGGCCATTTTCTGTCTGTGGTCATAATGTATAATATGAAATCCCCAGGCTTATCGTAAATAAACGCATTTCCTTTTATTATTGCATCCGCAATATTATTTACACGCAAACCCCACATTTTAGATTGTTATTCGCTTTTTAATATTTCATCAATAAACTCGTTTTATTACTGAAATAATAAACATGCCCGCAATAAAATTTTAACATACCATTAACTGGTTGTTAAATTTCTAATGGAATTGTTCACACAGTCTGATTCTGCATAATCTTGTAATCATTATACATATCTAGGATTTGAATTAATTGATTCTCAAATAAAATCTAACAATCTAACAAACATGAGGATGAATAAATAATAACAACAATATACTCTATATTAACAAAAATGATTACAAAATCGATGTTGATGACATTGATGTACAGAGTATATAAATCTTTATACCTTTTAATAACATAAGATTCTTTTTTATATGAGAGGTAATATAAAATAATAAAAAGTATGGGAAAAAAATGAAAACCCATTTACAAATATTAGGATTAAAAAAGAATAACAATGAACTATAAATATATTAACAAAAAAAAAATACAAAATATAATACACTTAGTAATACAAATAGTATATTTTACAATCAAAATTCATGAGTATTGAATAAATGAGATAAAAAAATGTTTTATTTTTTGAACTTACTGATGAATATAAAGTTTTGGTAAGGGGGGTTTTTTTATTCCGGGTAAATTGTGGTATTATCAAAAGAAATAAATATCTTTCTTACTGCAGACCCAAGCTGTGAAATATTATATATGATAAAAGTTACTGAATCAGTTTTATCTTTATGAAAAAGAATATACAGAGGATTGTTCTTATTTGGTATTTTCGTATTGTTTCTTCCAAAATCGACGTGCGGAGAATATAACTGTTCATATTCAGCGTGTAGCACGTAACATTATTACTAGTATATAAAAATGGGTTATTGTCAGTTCTGCCTGTGGTTAAAGTAGTATGAACGCTTATGTCGTGACTGTCAAAGTAACCTTAATGTCTTCCACACAGACATAAAGTAAATTTTCCACCACCTGAAGTTCACCATACCTGACATTTCCAAAAGCCTTCACATATAAGATGCGATATTGCACTACTTCCTCTAGTTATGTCCCTAACAAATAAACCACTCCCGTGCTTGGCTTACCTCTATATTTATTCTGATGACGCAAATAGTCGTATCCATAGAAAAGTAAAAAATAATTACATATACAAATAGGCAAGTAACACAAAAACTTATCGGCAAATTTATTCATTTACTTATATACGAGGGGATTTGGTTGTGAATTATTTTTTTTAGACACATCAACGTGTTAATTAATTGTTTCTCGTTGACCTTAACTATTACTAGAGCGGCTTTACCAGACGTAATAATTTCCACAGTATTAATCCAGGAAATCAGAGTACACTTGGATCAAGACGATCGATCAGTATTTAATTAATATTATTCCCAATCTCCTTACTTGGGTGGGATTTGAACCCATGACCACGGTATTTGTAGCCACGCGACTGATAATAAACATTTTTTCCTTTATATCTGCGATAACCTACTCTCTCTATAAATATTTTTAGATACTATTTTGATAACAATGTATAAAAATAATAAGAAACAGTTTATTTGAATATTTGTAATAGGACTTATTTAAAAAAACATTGCATCGCAATAAATGAAAGCATAATCCCAATATTTTTTTATACATGATATACTTGTTTCCATCATATATTTTTAGTCAGATAAAAACTCCGTTTGTTTTTTTATAAGATGAATAGTTTAGTTTAAAAACCACTTCAGTCCTGGTCAAAATATTATATATTGAAGAATAGAAAATAAATGTTTATTTATCATTAATTTATTATAATATACTTGAGTATTGTTAAATAACTGAATATTCATATTTTGTCCGGTATTCGTATACAATTTTATCTGGGTGCATATTAAACAAAGTTATTTTTAAAATACTATTTTTTTCACCATAACATTGGTATATGAAGTACGTGCATCTTAGTTGGTTGAGCATTGATTGGGGGAACTTTTGATTAAAAACATCTTACGTCGATACTTTTTTAATTGGCTGACATCGCACTAGGCTTGACTTACAGAATACACTCAAAATAGCTTGTTAATTATAGTGAACATCTAATAAAATCCCACATTTTATGATTCACAGAGGTTGTCCTTAATGAATGCTATAAAAGTGTTATCTATAATCTTGTATTTGTGTATATACAAATAAACAGTGTTACCGAAGGCAAAGTTATCGTTGCCCGAAGGTATTGGAGTTAAACGATAAATTTTCTCGGTCAAACCTGACCGGATTTAACGGGTTTTCAGTATATGAGGATTAACACCATAGCAAATACATAATATCTCCGACCTTATACATCTGACCGAACTATTGCTAAATCTGTTTATGCACTTAACATCATATTACTAACCGGTATCTACTATAACTAGAACTAGTTCCATAATATTGTTGTATATTGGAATATCGAAGCCACTCAATATACACGAATTCTATAGTATATACGTACGAACTTGAGCAATTATTAATTATCACCTTCTTATTATTTATATTTTTAATATTACGTACTGGAAATAAAGCTTACTTGCAAATCAAACTTGAATACCTTATATAGATAATTTACCTTGCGGAAAAACCAAGTGATAAATATTATAAGAGGTTTATAATTAGGTGTATAATAAAAAAAATAATAGGGTTACATGTAGTAGTTATACTTAAAAATATTATAAATCTCATTTTATAAGCAACAACGCAAATTATAAGTATGTACATATAAGAATTATATTAAAATTGTTGATAGTGATGACTTCTGGGTAGAATTCCATAATTTGTTAGGTGTAATTTCCAAAATATTAATATAATATACCTATATAAATATTGTAGAATTTTTACTAAACAAATTTATTTAAATTACAGTTACCGTAATTGTTTAACAACTTTTTATACATGTGTATGTATATCAATTAAAATACAATACAATACATTTTCTTTTGATAATAATATATTTTTTTATATAATTACAATAATTTAATATTCAAATGTGTAGCTTTACTGGATGGACTTTAAATTAAAGGTAATATTTTATGTGAATGTATTGACTAAATTATGTATATTTATTGTAATTATGTATAAATTAATTCCGTATAAAATATTTTTAATGTATCTACGTTGAATTAATTAATAAAAATAGACGTTTAATAATTAATAAAACAAAAATTGTGATCGTTTATTCTATTTATATAAAAATCTTGGCTCAAACGGTTTATTATACTATTTTTATGTTAGGATGTTGGAGGAGTTATTGTGATACTGATTTTAACTCCACCCTTTCCCAATTCCAGGGTGTTATATTTATGGTCCAGGTGAACACAAAAGCTCGTGTTATATTTTATATAAATGTAACTAGTTTATATGTATAATTGGCTTAATTTACAATGTACAATGAGAATGTAAGTGCAAGGTGACCGTAATTGGTGCAATGTAAACTCCTTTAGTGGCACTCTCTTGTCTCTCCAGCCCGAAGTATCCTCTTGGTAATAAGCAAACAGGTGCATTCATCGAGACGAGTACTCTATATTAAATTTGAAACTTATACTCTCTGTGTATATTCATTTACATTTTAAATTACCTGGATTGAAAGCCTCTACTCTCTCTAAAACCCCTTCATATGCCACATTAAGGAACCATGCAGAAGTTATCGTTAAAGGAAATGTAACATTGAATTGATTACATAATTTGAACAATACTTTTTGAATTAGCCATTTTATATCAATGATACTTTTATTTTTAAAAAATCCTATATATTATTTTGTTGTATATAATATAAGTTTAGCCATATAATATAGGTTTATGGAAAGGTGTCGATTTATAGAGACCAAAAACAGCGGCTGTCTGAATTATCCCATTTTTTTTCAAATCCTGACCAAGCTGTTTTATGTTTTATATAAAACAAAATTATATGATATGAAATATTCGTAAAAAATGTTTTAAGTAAGAAATATTTTCAAAATTTATTAGTAGATTTATTATTTATTGTTTAATAATGGAATTGATCCATTTACGGACCGAGTAGTTTAGCTCTTTTAACATTCACCGCAAGATTTCTTTCCTAATCGTTTATTTTAATTTTATTTATACATATTCATAATAAAGTCAGATAGTTACTTTTTCATAATTTTAAGTAATTATTGTTGAAAGATAAAATTACAGCCCTTTTCATTCGCGGAGTATGCGTATTTCGATTCCTATGTAAAACTATTTTAAATATATATTATTGATCAAAGTAATACATTTAATAATATAATTATCCACCATGTAAAAAAATATCTTGCTAAGACGTTTTTTATTTGAAAATAAATAAGTAAAACTTTGTGTAAACCATAATGTGGAAAAACTACATTCACGTATGCTTATTTCGGGTTCTTTTACAATTCATCACGTTATATCTTTGAAATGTATGCATCGTCTTTCTTTCTATCTCTCAACTCTAATTAGCATAGTTTTTTATTATTATTTAAATACATATTATATATTTAGTTTAAATAAAATCAAATATAGACATAAATGTTACGCCATTTCGACAATAGTAGTGGAAGTTCGGTGGCTTCAACTTAGTCCTTGGTATAATGAACATCAATTAGTCCACACATCACTATTACTATCTTCATATACATTTTAGGCAGTCGTTCTAAACTAAAATAGTTGTATTGAATAATATGCATATAATTTGAAATACTCAAATTTAAAATTTTATTTGTTAAAATAAATGAATAAAATGAATTGATAGGTTCTTCTCTTCACAGATTGCCAAATTCATGATCTTATAAACGTGTAATTTTGACAAATATGAAATGTTTTGCGGGTTTTTAGTGGAAGATGTGATACTGACGTTAGGTTTACACATTATTTTGTCAAAATCGGTCAGATTTTTTTTTTTAAATAGACCATAGAATTATTCTGAATAGGATTATTTTTTAGGATTCACGCTTTACTTGAAAATATTAAATAAAATAGAAAATAAACTTATTATTACAATAAAAATTATTGCCTTTAATTTTTCTTATTCTAATAGGATTGAGAATAAAATATCTATTCTAAAAAAATCAAATCTTTAAAATGTAAATAATGGGTTGATGTAATATTGAGAAAGTCTTTTCATATAATATTTAATAAACCCCCTTGCTCTTTTTTATCGGCCAAAAAGTATAAAAGCACCTGTGTATAATACCGATAGGGCTTTATTAGGGGTAGCATTACTTCACTTTACCACCAGGGAACCCCATCACTGAAATTGGACACTGTGTGGCAAGTGATCTCTGAAACTTTCACCAACCGGCACTAATGAAAATGTTTTCAGGACTCACCACGATATACTCTTTAAAAAGTCCAATCAATTTTATTTTTCTTTAATATTAAATTTGAGTTTTCATTCATTATTTCAGTATGTGTTTGACTCATCATATCGGTAATATAAAAAGGAGGTCACGGTGTGGCTTTGCTCAGTTTTTTAATATAAAATCCTGGTTTTACATAGTTTAAGCTATATATTTATTCTGTTTTGATGTTAGCTCAGTTCACTCTTAAATACTTCCGCCGACGAAGCCTTCACAATAACGATGTCCTCTACGTTTTAGCAAAATTGCGTTTGTAACCCGAAATAACTTTCGCCTGAAACCATCACCGGCAGATAATTTAGTTGAATATTGTGTAATTCGATTTCTCACACTTTATAGTCGCCGAAATTTTCAGAAAGCCGATAAATTCTTCGTCCGAACAAAGCATGCAAATTTCATGCTAAATGCTCACTTTTGTATTTAAAACCTCTTCGTTAGATAAAAGTGGAACGCCGCATTTTCACAGAGTCCCGTTAATTGCTACTCTGATTCGATATTCCCGATTTCTCTCGTTAATTTGAGTCTGATTTTTGGCTAATCCATCACTCGGCAGCCGAGGCTAATTGACTATAAAGTCTGGCCTGAAATAAAAAAGAGGCCGGCCAATATCCTGAGGGAAAATGGATACAGTGTGGAAGGAACCTTTTAAGACGTGTTCTATTTTTATACTAGAACATTTGCGAAAATGATATTTCCACGAATTGTACAACGTCAAAGTGTCAGGCTCGTTTCATTTGCAAATGACACATTCTCAATTTTTTTCTTAATTTACCGAATTTCTATAGAATATAATTTTTTTAATATATTTATTAGCAACTAATATAGAAATAATGGTCAAACTAGGTCAATGGCTTTTTCATGTTCTCGAACTGTTAAGTCGAAGTTAAGCAATATTGAACGCAGCAATTATTAACATGGGTTTCCATTTCCAATAAAATTACAACATTTTATCTATAATACCAATCGTTTATGCTATATTAAAAATCAATACGAGTTTAATGATAAATTTTACTTTTATCAAAAATACACTAAGCGTCTTTTAATTAATAGAAGAGCGCTTTATTTTATAGCTTTGTTACGTTAAGTTATTAATTTTGATGTCTTATTCTGCATATACATATTAATTCCTTTCTGTAAATTACGAGACTTCCTTTTTCGAAGGCCTTCTTTGATGACGTCATTTACTAAGCATAGTAAAACCCGGCTAAAATATTTCACCAACTTGTCCAATGATTAATATCTTCAACATGAATTAAATACAGTCACTCATTTTAACTTATTCACATTAAAGATATCAAGACGTTTATATTATATAAGTATGTTTGAGGGTAGATTGAATTTCTATTCGTAGCAATGAACTATTCGTATATATAATTTGTTTGAGAATGTATTTTCATTGAATAAAAACATAAAGAGGAGGGAATAATATAAGGTGGAAGGATGTTAATCTGCGATAAAGCCCACTCAAGAAGACCTGCAACCTCAGCAGCCTCTCTTCCTGTTCATAAAGCCTCCATTATCTACATTTGATAAAACCTTACACAAGCAAGTATGTACATACATATTCTACCAAGCTAAATATATTTTATACTGCTTTATTTCACGTTAACATAAATAATGCTTCAAGATGTCCGTCGAATTGAATATAAATCGCTCCCAACGAAGCATTTAATAAAACGACGAAAATATCTCTTGAAAGTATTCCGGATGAAATATCATCCGACAACTTCTGATTTCGATATATTCCGAGAAAGCACATTTATTACTTTCTTCGCCGATAAAGTAAGACGAAACTTGAAAATGTATTTCCCTGCGAATTATATGTTTTCCTAAATTTTTGAAGGGCATCCAAAAATATAATGAAATTTCACGTACATTCACAAGGATGATTCTCCTAAAAATAATATCATATTTTTGATGTTGCAATGAACTGTTTTTTTTATATATTTAAAATTTTATTAATAATTTTAATGGTAAATATTTTGATACTTAATCAACTCGTTATATGTTTTATTTATGAATGGACTTATATATATATCGTGACGCCTTCCCTATTGGCGGGAGTCCCTTTATAAGGGGTTGGCCAGGCCACCTTGGCCTTTACGGGAGAATATAGTAGAGATGGTTTCCCAGGCCACCACACAGCAATGAGTACTTAAGATCTAGTTTGCTAAGCTAGATCTACCAAGTGACTCCGGTGCCGTGAATCGAACCCGGGAGTCTTCACTCACGAATCCGTTACACTAACCACTGGGCCACAAGGCGGCTCATTGATTTCTCAACTCAAATTTGGTTTTACCCAAACAAACTGTTAATTAGTTTTTAGTATTATATTTTGTAACTGTTTTGTTTATATAGCGTTTATTGTTGTTATTATTTAATATTCTTTATATTTTTAAATGGGTTTTTATATTAGCCCCCATAATTTTTATAATTTAATACTATTATTCATGTCAAATTTAAATAAAACATTCTCATGTAAGTTATAGGTAAAAAGATTTATATACTCTGTCCACCTAAGTCTATTTCCAAAGATTTATTATTCCATCAATCATTGTAAAAACTTATAAATAATAAAGAAATTCCTATATATATGTGGTTAAATAAGATAAATTTGAGTAATCTAAAAATTGCAGGTACAAAAATATAATAATTTATTTCAAGTTCCATCACACATTGAATTTGATTAGAAACTGAAAATATATTGAGCTTTTTTGTGATAATTTATATAATTCGTATTTTTCTCTTTTCGTGTTAAATTGAAATTTAAATAGATTTTTATATCAAATTATGGTTTATGCTCTGGTAAACTATAATACTTTTTTCTATTGAAAGCGTCCACTAAACAACGGGTCCAGAGTCATAAAAACCATCCTCACTGCATTCGATTGACAATGTACGCTTGAAATTACGACCCCATTGAAATCGTTTCTGTAAATTACACTCGGTCTTTTACTATTGCCAGACATTAAATTCGAACTCATTGAGAGATAGCTTTATTGTAAAAAATTTAATGCACCAACATATTGGAGTTGAATTTGCATCTTGAAATATAAAATACGTACCTTCTCGAAAACGATGGTTGTAGTAAATATTCAAGTAAATCGACCGACTTATGGCCTTTTATACGTGACCAAGCTCTTTAAATAACTGCCTTCTTTGCCCGATATTCCAGCTGAGTATATACATTTTATAAGAAAAACGAGTAATGGATTCCTTTCCTTCGATAATATATCAGATGTGAAGAGTGAATGGAAAATGGCTTTCATAGAACCTAATGCAGTAATACAAATGCTTTTCAAATTATCAGTTTATTGGTCAAACCTTTATATTATACTCAATACAAAGGAGCCGCCTTGTGGCCCAGTGGTTAGTGTAACGGATTCGTGAGTGAGACTCTCGGGTTCGATTCACGGCACCGGAGTCACTTGGTAGATCTAGCTTAGCAAACTAGATCTTAAGTACTCATTGCTGTGTGGTGGCCTGGGAAACCATCTCTACTATATTCTCCCGTAAAGCCAAGGTGGCCTGGCCAACCCCTTATAAAGGGACTCCCGTCAATAGGGAAGGCGTCACGATATTTATTTATTTAATACAAAGTACTTTTTTTATTTTATATGTAACGGAAAGCTGAATACATATAATCATCTTGATACTCATTCAAAATATTTCCATTTATAATATAAATGAACCTACATAAAATTGTTGGGTAAAATCCAAAAAGAAATGTAATGGGTAAAATTTGTTATAAAATAGTCCATTTATGAAATTCACTGTCAACATGAAATTTAGTTTCCCTAATTAATCATAGAAATTTGTATTATTTACAATATATATTATGGTCTGTCTAAAGTTTTAAATTTGCTCTACACATATAAGAAACTAAAGCAGGATACTGCACTAGTGGAGTAGTAATTAAGTGATTTTTTTTCTAGATTCCATAATTCATTTTTATTTTGATGTATTATTTGAATATTTTCTGGTTAGTTTATTTAATTTAAAAAAATGGCTTATATCAGCATGTGACACTTCATAGAATAATAATGTAAATAATTGATCGATTGTCTATTAATTAAACATGCTCATTGGTTTACAACATGTGATAAAACTAGCATTATTTTAATATTAGTCTAGTTGAGTGTAATAATGTGACGCACATTGTACTAATATTGAGGTCGCTAACTTGTTTATCGACATGTCCTACATTTTCTACGTGTTCTATTTCATTCTATGCTTTTCAACACACATTTATCATCCACTACTTCGGAGTTTCAGAATGTATAATGTGTATGTATATTAATATAAATTCCCCGCTTCATCTTGTGAATGAGCTTTTACGGGCTCATCTATTAATTATTTTTTTAAATGTTAAATTCCCTAGAATAAGAGAGAACATCGGTGATGATAGTGAAACAGGAAAACGTTACATCCTGAAACATGATAAGGAACCTCCATCACCCGCTTCTAACCTAAATTGTATATTTAGAACTGAAAACAGTTTCCCAATTTGTTATCTCGACGAAGAGAATCCTTGTTACGGGGAAAAAACATTTTTCCGAGATTGTAATTTTAACAAAATATCCAGAATAGCTGAATACTTAAATTATGAAATGGTAAACCTCGAGGATTTGCGGTGATATTTTATTTTTTTGGTACAACAATTTCTTTATTTAATTTGAATTTTACATTTTTTGAATAATACAAAACATCTTTTGAATAAGACTAAGGTTTACAAAACATATAAATATTTTTACGTACAACTAACTTAATTTTTTAATTTGATTTGAGAGAGATATTTAATAATAAAAGGTATGGGAAAAAAACTCACGTTTTTATTTTTAGGGGTTTTACAAACTTCCTTTCATTTGTAGTTTATGTCAAATAAATTGTATTTAAATTATTAAAGTGTATCAATATAAAATGTTTCTATGAGCATTTAAGCGCAAATAATGAATGTAGATTCGAGTCTTGCGTATTTTTGGAATTTAAATTAATTACACCAATTGGTGTTCAAACTACGTTGCCGTAGCAGCACTACGATGATGACTACGACAATATAGTCGCAATAGCTCAGGATCTCTGTAATTTCAACTCATATTTAAAATTAAATACCACCAAGATTTACAGTATCAATTATTTTTATATTTGTATGCTTAAAATGGTTGGTTTTTCAAGACTTTTATTTATTTATTTTAATTCCTAAAAACTCACATTTTTATGAGTATATGTGTTGGTAAAAGCTTCCCCATTAATTGACTCACGTTCAAGGCGAAAGCTCTTACAACCTGATGCAGTTGACTGGACTCAGAGCTTCTGCATTACTTTATTAACTTTTCAATTACACCTGCCCCTGAACACACCTGCATCAGCCTTTTAACATTTTCCACACCAAAAGAAATAAACCCTTCCAAGTGTAATAGTAACATCACCATTAAAAACGGTCTACTCTAAATAAAATTGTGCCATATCTTTAAGTGCTGCACACTTTTAAGACACTAATAAATTAAATCAACGGTGCACGATCTCTAAATAAAACTTATTATAATATTATTCAAAGATTTTGGCATATAGGAATATTCAAATAGGATAGTTAATAATCATAACTCTCTTACCCCTAATCAATTATAGGATATCACAGTATTGTATCCATAATAAGGTTATTCTGGTAACCCATTTACATAAAATTCAAAGCAATATCCTTTAACATGAAGCCAACTGGGTATATTTAATACATTAGATTTCTTGTTATTAAAATCGTTTAGATTTTTCTTTTGTTTATGATAAATAATATATTAATTTTATTTAAATTCAATTATAATAATCAAATAAATATAACGAATTTGTGCCTTCAGTTTATCAAGTTTAACTGTGAGTTCAGTTTAGTAAGATCAGTAGAACTGTGAGTTGAACTGTTCAATCAAAAATATTTCGTTGACTTGTCAAAGCTTTTTACATCAAATCAGAGACGCAGTATTGAATACCAGGTGGTTTTTTTTTAAATTTCAATTTAATAAACTTTGTGCCAGTAATTCATCTAAATCATTATTTATTTGGTAGTTCACATTGTATAAATGTAGCTTTGTTTTAAGAATTTGTATTATAAGAGTGGAAATATAAAGAAAATATTGTAGTATTTATTCTTGGTCTAGAATAAACAATAAGTCGTGTTGTGAGAATTAAGTTTGCCAAGTGGAAAGAATATTTATCCTTGTGGGACGATAAGAGCGAGAAGTTTTACACCCTTGAAAGAAGTCGGTGATGAGGCGTCCTGAAGGATTCGATAGGATATGAAAGGGTAGCAAGAAAAACTAACATCTCAATTTCCTTATTCTTCATCCGGTTCCACTCACCCTTAAATTATGTATTCAGACGATGACTTCTTCTGGAGAAACTGCGACCTTCTACGATAAAAAAGCTACACTCAAATATATCACTGTTACCTCAATCGTGTAAAAAAAGGTTTTAATAATTATCATCTGAAATAGTAGACACCCAATAAAAAAATCTATTTGTGATATTTTCATGTAACCAGCGTAATAGCTCAGGAGATAAAACGCGTGACTACAAATACTGTGGTAGTGGGTTCAATTCCGTTAAAGTAATTTTTTTTAAATTGATTTTATCGGTTATTACAACTGAGAGATCGGGAATAATATTAATAAAATCGCGATCGATCGTCTTGATCCAGGTTTAATCTGATTACCTGTATTGTACGGTAAATACTGAGGCGGACAGAGCCGCTCTGTCGGTGACCTTTGTAGCTAGTAACAGTTAATATCACCGACAGACAATGAATTGATACATTTTTGTTTCTAAAAACCCTCTAAAAAAGCTCATTAGGGCGTGAAATAAAATAAAAATTAAAATCAAATATGCTTAAAAGTTTAAACACCCATAAAACAATTTCATTTAAGCATTCTTAAACCAATTTGCTAATTAAAACATTTTCTTTACAACAGGGCAATTAATACTATCAACAGGCCAGAAAATATCCCTGAACTTATTGTATTTATCATCCAAAATTCTTACCAATAATTCACATACATATTTCTTTAAACTACAAAAAAAAATGTTAACTCCATTAGAACAAACATATTTGATAAAAAAATAATTGTACTAATTCCTATTTTTTTTTGTTTCAGGTAAGTTAATAATTCATCATTACAATAATTATTCTACCAATATGTAAGTATATATATAGGGAATAAAAAGTATTTTTTTAAATCTTTACTATTATATATTAAAAATAGGTTAGTTTATATCATAGGGATTCGGGATGTTTACTGCAGTTAGAGTAAAGCAATGTTGTAAATTATGCAACTTTATTAACCCCCATACACTGGAGATATATCATTCCCTGCTTAACTCAAAGTTAACATTTCCAAACATGCATCCAAACTGTTTGCAATATTCTGGGGACCATGTCCTGCTATAAGAATAGTATAATAGTTTTTACTTAAATTTTTATTGAGTGCCTCTTTTATCAATTGAAGTGTATAAAAAGCCAACTGTGAAGTCATGTCGTGCAAAAGTGTTGCATATTGTACTTCACTCACGGAACTTCCTCGACTTTCTACGTGTATTTCCACTACTATATTTGAATTGGTTTTATAAAAAAATTATAAGTCAGTTTTTTGAAAAATATACATTTTGATCTAATATTCTTCTTTAGGGTTTTACTTTCACAATATTAGATTCGATGAGAACAATTCATACTTTATTATACAAAATTGTGTTGGTAAAATTTATCATGGTAAAAAAATTATTATTAACCAGCCAGACAATATTGAAATAAATGTAATTAAAATTCATATATTACCTATACCCATGCGTTAAAAAAAAGGTAACGAGTCAGCAACTTATATAATAACAAAAAGCATATTCACAAATTAATATGTTGTTTTTCATAATAAAAATATATATTTTTTTTAATAAAAAAATGCATTATTTATTTTTAATTTTTAGCTTTTGTGTTTTTGTCTCCTTAATATTTAAATGTTTCTTAATTGTTCAGTTTATTAAATAGACTATCTCTTGCATATATATTTTTAGTATATACAAGGTAGACTCTTATATCAATTAGAATATTTTAAGGGGATGTTCGCGAAAATATTATGACAAAAAAAATGTTTTGTTTTTTAACCTAATTATAAATAAAATAAACAGTGTGGGTGATAACGGTTTATTTATTACCAAATGACAGAAACGCAGGCTAAAATTATTGGCTTGTTATTAAGAATTAGGGTTGAGAAATTGCAATATTAAAATATTCTTATTGATTAAAAATTCACCCCTGTGTAATTTCATTGAAAATATTGAAGAATTGCTGAAAGTATCAAATTATTTTTTTTTGCTTTCAAAGATAAATAATAAAAATGCCCAAACAGCAAGATATTGTACACTCGTGATAAAATTCAAGCGATTTCGATCCTCCAACACTCTTCCCCTATTTTTCATAGTTTTTCCTCAATACACAAGAACATGTTCATATTTGGCAGTGAGCCGAGACTTCCTCGACCAAAAAGAACCGATCTTTTACTCGTTTTGTTTAGGAAATATGTCCCGAACCTTACCCTGATAAATAATGGTGTACTGATGACACATGCCGTTTTTCCTTACCTCCTTTTTGCCGCATGGAAAGCTTTTATATTATAAATACAGCGGAGTTTGTTTTAAAACATTTAGTGTCCTTTTAACCTTACCCCAAAAAATAAAACCGTATAATATTTTAGACTGTCATTTACATTTGATATATTTGTACATACATATGTAGAAATTGATGATATTCGAGTGTACCTCCATTTGTCAATGACACATATAAAGACAATTTCTATAATACCCTCCCAATGCTACATAAATACACAATCCTTTCAGGAAAATGTCAAAAAGGCTTTCAGCTTGCGGAAATTGAATACACATTTCACATGTCGATTCATCAGGAAAACTATTAATAAATGTAAATGTTAAATCTTTATAAACCTCAACGTGGACCTAATGGAATGGAAACGACAAATGCAAAGACTTTGATCTGATGTGATCCCATTTAAATCTCCTACAAAAACCTCAACTGTAGGGTTTCTCTCGATCGATTTAATTAATAAATAACAAACGCCCCTTCATTTCGTGTTTGAAAGTTTCACGCTTAAATGAGAATGACTGAAGTTTCGCGTAAAACCCAATTTAGACTTTTAAAAATAAATTTTGGATGATTTATACCAGGAAATGGAAAACCTTTTACATTTCGGAGCCTTTTTCAAATGCAATGTTTCCCTCGGGGGAATCATATATTTTTTATGTTGACGATTCAATCTTATAAATTTAACAAACATTTCGTGTTCTTTATTTCTCTATATAAAGAATCAATACAAACCACTAATAAAATTTTCGTTAGTATTAATTCGAAAAGGTCAAAGATAGTATCGAGTTTGCTAAGAATAGAAATAGACTGTGTTATTTTAGAGTATTGAAACTGGAAGCACTAATCAAATAACCCCTACAATAATTAAACCTGAACCCTATCGACCCGATACTTGGTAAGAACACTCTAAATTAGATTAATTAACATTTCTTAGAACTAAAGATATGATCCATTAATCATAATTATTGTTATTTTGTTAATTTATACCGTTTAATTAAATAGGAACGATTTTCTATCATTAATAATATGTTAAAGGAAGGTACGGTGTCGCAAGATTTAAAAAAAATATGTTCAGCAGTAAAACATTATAACTAACCGATGATCCAAAGCTTGGAATTTTTGATCTAATTGATTATTAAAAAAAAATGTTTTCAAAACAAAAAAATGCTTTAAGTTTATATGTTCTCAATTTGTCCTACTATACCAATTTAAAATACTTTGCATTGGTCAAAATACTAATTTACAAATATTTTCTTAACATAATCTTAATACATAATAAGTTACATTACATTTTTTTAATTAAATATGAATTGTACAATGATTCATAATACAATACTTATTAGGGATTTGATCTTTTTACCTATAACTAACATGAGAATGTTCATTTTTATTTGATATAATTTGATAATTAATTGTTAAAAAATAAGTACATACATACATATATGACTTTGAATATTGAATCTTAGATGAAGACAATTAATTTCGTTCAAAAATATAGTGGCCTAAAATATATTCAATAGATTTTGAATAAGTTGAACTAATAACATTTTTTATGATACATTTTCAATTCTACAAAATCCAGCGTGGCTACAAATACTGTGGTCATGGGTTCGAATCCCGCTCAAATATTTTTTTTTAAATTGATTTGATCGGTTATTACGACTGGGAGATCGGGAATAATACCTATTAATAAAATCCCGATCGATCGTCTTGATCCAGGTTTACTCTGATTTCCTGCATTGTACGGTAAATATTGATTATTTAGTCGGTGACCTGTGTAACTAGTAATAGTTAAGATCACCGACTGATAATTAACACGTTGTTGTGTCTAAAAAAACTCCATCAGAGATGTAGGTTCTCTGGTATTCCAGACGAATTTTTTCTCTTAACAATAAAAAAAATCCAGTGCAAAAAATCTCCATTTAAGGTTATTTACTTTTGTATATACAATCTGCACCCATTTGTATATTGAACATGTTGGTTAAGCGTATTATTTTCTGGTAGTGGCATTCATATGGTAATGATTGTAGAAGGAAGGTAATGTTCTAGATAGCATTTACATAGAAACGCTTTTCCGAGTCGACTAATGTTCGTTACCTTATACACCACACAAATTGATAACTTCTTAATGTAGATGCAGGTCAGTGGAAGGAATCAAGTCAAGTAGTTCTTATTCTAATGAAGTTCACTCTATAAATTCAATTGGCATCTCCCCAAAGACAGAGATATTCATCCTAACAATGCAAGATTACCACTACTCCTCTTCTTCAGCTTAATGCCTACTGATCTTCTCCTCTTGTCTCTGACTCTTCTTCACTAGCGATTCAATTTACCAGGAACCGGGAATGACATGCACTTCCATATTACAAATCCTGCCAGCAATTCGACCTACTAATCCAACGCCCTAAATTCTATGTGTAACTTTCTTGGTGGAAGATATTGAAGTAAAATTTCAATCAGTCATTGCGATAAGTAATAATAAATGAACAATTATAATAAATTGACAATTAAATAGTTCGGATATCATGTAAGTGAAAGCTTTATTTTGATTATTAATGGATATCTAGAACAAATTCGTTTTTGAGTTAAATATGCAATTTTAATCGCTATCATTGATATTATAGGTAACATAAGTTAAAGCTCTGTATATTTAAGTGGTGGTAGGGTATCGTAATATAAACTAAAAATAATAATTATTAATTAAAAATTACGTATTTAACAGACACAATATACACGCGACAGTCACTACTGAGTATTTCAAAGAAACAGCAACAAGATGTTGGCCCAAAGCCGATTCCAAAAGAAGTATTAATATTTAATAACTATGTATGAATAACGTGTTTGCAAATATATTTTATTGTTATTTAATACAACAAAAATAATTCCATTTCAAATATTTGTAAATATTTTTGTGTTAATAAACCATCGATTTAACTATTTCAATTATGGAATGACACCAGCTTATTAATATTAGGGAAAATAAAAATAGGATCCAAATTATGAAATTAGTTGATCACATCTCTTATAAATATTATATGTATGTTTACTGACCACATTACATAATACATATACAAACTAATTATTTTATAAATATTATACTGGAGAGAAATCCTGTCGATATTAAATAGGTTAAAGAAAAGTAATCGCTCATACTGAATAGTTTTTAATTATTCTTATTGGAAATAAAGAGCTAAGTTATATTATTAGTTTCGGATATCAACTTTTCGATGATAAAATATAATAGAACACATTGATTTAGATGACTGGAATATTTTCAATTGATATCCAAAATCAATAATTTTGGTATATTTTATCTATTTCTAAGACTCTCAATATTTTTTTCACAGGTGTTCCTGTGAACGCAATATATTTTATTAAATTTCAAGTAAAAATAATATACATATTTATTCCTATAAACAATTGTAATCAGAGATGTATACATGTGTCATTGAAAAGAGACACTCTGGTGAACGAATCGATTATTTCTAATAAACCACCCATTTCCCAACATCTCTTCAAACATTAAACCATTTAATTAAGGAGGTAACAAATCACCTAACCGGGTATTCTACACCCTTTATCTTATCACAGTATTCAGGGCTTACAGATTCAGCTAATGGTGGACGTCAATTACGTGTCGGCCTGCGGTTGCCCATATTTCAAGAACCTTCTCTCAGATTAGCCTGAAAAAATCTGCTCTACTACACTTTCTATTTATAAAACCTAATAAAGACACGGCTTAATCATGTTTATGAACATGCGTTTCTCCGTAACGACATTCGTTATCCGAGTCTTAATACAACAAAACATTATCCTCTATTGTCCTAAAAACCCTTTCTGCACTCATCATGACTTATGGCCATTGTGAGAATACAACATTGTATTTTCCCATTCCTTGAAATCATAACAAATTGTATCACACACAGATTATCTTTCACCATTACTTCATTATATTAAGTCACTATCCAATTATTTTATTAATATAAATATAAAAATTTAGACTCTGCATTAAAATATTAATTAGAGAATATTGTGTTCAATGTCGATACATAATTGGTAATACAAAATTTCGATGAAATATTAATTATTTCTTGTGTTGGAATTAATGTTTTCGATGCATGAAATCTGTTCACTCATTTTGACATACAAATTAGTCTAGAATTCAAACAATAATATTATATAAATCTATAGTTAAAACTCTATATTTAAAAAAAGTGTGATTTACCTTATTTCTCTATTATTATGCTACAATCACTAATATAATTTATAAAAAAGTTTATATCAAAAAACAAAATCTACAAAAAAAAATTTTAATCACTATTAAATTGGATTATTGCTTTTTATAAAAATAATCCATCCATAATTTATTTAAAAAATTATACTATCTAACATCATTAAATAATTAGCAATGTGCCCTTAAAAAAATATTTATTTAATAGCTAGGTTTGTATGAAAATTTATGTAGTTTCGATTTATACATATTAATAATTAGAATCTTCCACACGAATAAAGTGTCAGTTGGTAGTTTATTTGTGCCTCTTTAAATAATTTATTTAATACCAAACTTCTTTGACTTTGTCTGGACTAGATATAGTTTTTTGGCAATATTTAAACAGTTTTCGTTGTGACAAACGATCGCCGTCCTGTGAATCAAAATGAATTATTTGTTTGTACATATTTTATGTGACGAATGTGGCATGTCACATGTGTTTTGTGTAAAGTACTTTCATCGATCATTTTCGTAGACAGATTCGGTAATCTGTCTAAATATTCGTCAAAACTTGCTTTTCAGACATACGATTTTTTATTTTAACCGTCACCATATGTGTGATTTTTATGAAATATTTAGTTATTAGCAATTGCTGTGTATATTGTACGTGTTCTAATATGCTATTCAAAGCGTTCTCTTTGTTATGTGCTTGTGACAATGTCGATATGAAGCCAAAACTATAACAACTAGCTGCATCTAGACCAGCGTTTCTAAAATTGAATATCTTCGTGACTGAATAATATGTTGGCCATCTTGTTGAATATTCAAAATATAACTCTTTTCATTATACACAAATCGGGGGTAGTTATCCCCCCGGGGAGGCTTTTTAAAATCATCGATGTAATATTACAGGAAAGAGTGAAAGTGTCGAGAGGCTGTTCGGAATATAAACGATTCTTAAATTTCGGGTTCAATACAACTGACACAAAAACCAGGACAGGCCAGGTCTGCAAAACTTCACCTTGTTCCGGATGCTTGGTATGGAAAAGTGTTTTGCATACTAAATTGTGCCTTTCAACCCTCGTCCTTGCCACACCAAAATGTAAACCCCCATAAACATGCATGAACTACCTTGTGTGTATTCCAAATTTATACTTAAAATATAAACTAACCTGCCAGATACAATTTTCGTCCACATAAATATACAGGCTATCCGGTCAAAGAATAGATAATCCTCAAATGGTCAATGCATGTTCAAACAAATAATAGAAAAAAAATCTATCCCAAACAGTACAAGTAGAAAAATATTTTTATAATATTAAAAGCTAGCCATTCTTATAGATATAGTTGTAAAAATATACAATATACTAGCTTATTTACTATAAAAAATAATCTTCGTTGGAAAAAAAGGTTTTTTATTTTTTTCTCAGAATTGTATAAAAAATTTTACACGTAATTTTTTTAATTATGCACTTTAATAAAAAGTATACATATCTAGTATGTAAAAATAAAGCAATTATTATGAAGATTGTTATTAACGGAAGTTACATTTGTATATTTTCATATGTTTTCCTTTTTATAAATATATAAAACATACATTATATTGCAGTAGTATTCATTTATAATTATAAAAAGCTTTGGGCTTAAGGCTTACGTGTGCTTTTTTATGTTTTAAGTGGATTTTGCACCGTTTAGAGTGAAGATTACCCGTATTTTTTACTCCTCGGTAATCTGAAATAAAAAGGTCTATGTATTATGCTTGGATAAAATTCTTTATAAATAAATAGTTACACGTAAAGAAAGAAGTAAAAATATGAACACAAGTAAATTACAAAATCAATCATTCTGGCCCCAGTAACAGATTCTTGTAAATATATTATTAATAAATGTTAAAACTGACTATTCATATATGTTTAGAGGGAGGTAGGGTATCGTTATAAAATAAGAAATAAAATATTTGATATTGTTTTTTTCTCTTAATTAATAATAAATTAATTATTTCAACATTCTAGTTTGCCTAATAGTTAGCTACCATAATTATTTTCGACACATAAAATCCGAAATAAAATTGGCCGTAGCTTACACGACACCCCAACTATTTTTTAAAAATTAAAACTCACCCCGTACAAAAATAATCCAGTTTATTAATACACAGTTTGGTTTAATTTGTATGAATTATTCATTATAATTTGAATTGATACAGTGTTTATAAAAATAGATCCGGATGTTGATTGCAATTAATGTTCGTATTGGCTACAAATTGAATATCCGTTTTTAACGACTGTATTTTGTATTTTGCAAGGCTTAATTTGAGCCTGATTGTGTTTATTATATTTCAATCGAGATGTAATTAAATCGGAAAAGCTTAGGCAATTTCAATCAACTTAATATCGGCGCCGTTTAACTGCTAAGGCTTTGAATTAAGAAAATTTAACAGATTAATTTCCCCTGAGATGTAAGGGTGTTACAAATACACGAGTGGGTGGTCTTATTTCACCCCCTTTGAGATTAATTGTGCTGCATTATGTTGTTCTTTTATTGTAGAACTGTGCCCCCTTTAATGGCTCGTTAATTCTCAAAAGTATTATTTCACAACGCTTTCCTTTTTTTTACACAATGCTTTTGATACTTTCTCATCTCGTTTATGTCTGGATTTACTTAAGAAAGATTACACTTCTCTCTTCTATTGATGTACAATTTTTTTTTCATGTAACTATAAGTGTACAATATTTTTTATTGATAATTTTGTGATACACCTTGTTACACATGAATATTTAAATTTTAATACAAAAAAATACACACATTAACTGCAATACGGAACTATTGTAAAAATATCTGTATCAATAAAAAATATTTTTTATCATCCAATAATAATTGAATTATGTTATAAGTGTATTTATAATCTACATTATTTTAATTATTGAAATCATGTTAAGACAAGAGAAAATGTACAATTTGGGTGTGGTGAAAAAAACAATCATTTTTGAATGACAAAAGTATGTACATATATTATGTTTTCCCCTAACAAATCACCTAAACTTTAAAGTATTATATAATAATTAATTAAAAATATTATATAACACCCGTCTTCTCCCTAAAAGATTCTCACTGATTAAGAGTCAACATTGTATGTATGTAGAGGATTTTGCCTGGTTTAAATAAAAGCCTCAGTATTCACCCTTCAATCCAAGTAATTGGAGTAAACTTGGATAGAGACTATCATAATAATTTGAAAAAAAAAACATACTATTTAAAATTTTCTTATTAAAAATGAAATATTTTTTATTTATTAAATAACGTATTGTATATGTTTGTGTTTAATATTCAAACAATTATGAGTGGAGTTCTCTTTAATCGATATACATTATACAGGAACTGTTTTCATGGCATGTAGGCGCCAACTTGTTTCTACAGTATAATACTAGTATTCGATCGATATTTGGTATATATGAGGTATACAACTATGGTGTTGATAATTTGTTTCAGGTTTATGATACACTAACACGTGGCTTCATATGCCAATACATTCTAATTTCAACACTTAACAATTCCTAATTATTATTGGGAATATTTGAAATTCAGGGTAGTAACAAGGAAAAGGGGGTGGCGATCACTTGGCAAGATTCCATCAATATAGTAAAAATATCTCCTAAGAAATTGTAGCACACAATATTCATTCTTTGATTTTTAGACATTATTAGTTTGGATTTATTCAATTAAAGGTTGTGGCTGATTCCAGCTCAGATAATTAAATTGGGCGGGTGGTTTCCTTATTTTCTTTTAATATTAAAAGTAGGTGAATCCACCCCGAACCAGATTTAATCAAACCTTTGTTCTCACACAAGCAATATTCGGAGTAATCTGACTAAAACATTCATTATGCCTATAAAATTTTAATTTGATGGAATACTTCATTTCTTCATCTCAATCGCTTATCAGAGCAACAAAAATATATCACATTTTAAAACAGAAAACTATTCCAGTTGTCTTATTATTTAGAAAACGATGCGGTAACTGAAGCCTTCAAGTGCGATAAAAATAAAATAAAATAATTAATCTCTTTTAGAAGACATCTTTTGAAAATTTGAGATCTTAACCGATGGACGCGCTTTTTTAATATTCACCGCCAGATTTCATTGCAAATCGCTTATTTAATTTTAAGAAAAATATATTAATAATGTAGCTAGATACTTATTAGGTTTTTTGTATTTGTTGATTTAAATAAAAATTATAGTCCTTTTCGTATTCGCGACGTTAGATTCCCAAGTCCAATTATTTTAACCATACAATAGCAATAATTTAATACATTTTATTATAATTAATTTATATATTTTTTACTCTTCACCACTGTGATAATATACCCCTATTATATAAACATGATTCATAAAGGTCACACTTGAATTGGCCCCCTTTTTTCAGAATGTGCTGCCCCGCTGAAAGCTTAATGCCCCACAAGGCTGCAAGGGTCAGTCGTTATCCTCGCCATACAAAAGTATATCCCATATAACCTCCAAAGCCATCTCTATACTTTCAGGCGTCTATTTCAATAGTCGTAGGCTTCGTTTATCATCCAAATTTTAAAAGAATGACTCCATTAAGGTCACATGTCCAATCCGCTCGATTAACTATGAAAAAATAAAACCTCACACACGATTAACCGTTCAAAATGTGCGCCTTTTATTTTACAAATTAGAATCTCAACAATGTGGAGAGCTTTTGTCGGCTTTCAATTCGCAAAGTGCTTCCTCTGAAAAGACATTAAGTGGCCTATATTCGGCCAAGCCATTAATCCACATAGAAGAACCTTCAAGTGTGGTTGATTCTTATATGTATTCTTATCCCATATGATTATATACTTTTAAGTTTTATTTTCCAAAATTAAATTACAAATGGTTAAAAAAAATAAATTAAATTCTCTAAATTGGTTATTGTGACAAAGAGATCAGAAACAGTTAATAAAATCTGCTGAAAATAGAAAAACTGAACTGAAGAAATTTATCAGTGTAATCGCTCATAAATTTACGAATAAAATTTTATAGTTTAACTCTGATTAGCTGGATTATAACATTATTACTGAGAGATTTATAAAGTCAGGCAGTAGTAAAAAAAACACAAATATTCAACTGATTAAATGCTCCAGCATGTATACATAAAATATGTTTTATTGGAAATCATTAATTTATCTTTAAAATTAATTTTAAAAAAGAGTAATTTATTGACTGTGTATAAGCGAATGAAAAATATCAAAAGCAAAAAATAATTTAAGGAATATAGTAGGACAAAGCTATATATATTATAGAAGGCTTTTGTCAGTTTCGTAGATATTTTTTTTTGTTTTATTCATTTGAGTCTATTAGAAATGCAGCCAAGTTTGGGTTGAAACGCCTGAAAAGTATAAAATGCCCTCATTTAAAAACCAGAGCTTGAAGCCTGGCTGCATTTAAAGTGAGCCATTTTAATACGGAGTCCCTGTAGGGCAATATCACTCTTCAAGTTTATATCTTCAGCTCGACTTCCTACATCTCATGTACTAGTATAGAAAAATACAATATAATCACGAATCTCTATAATACAATATAGTTTTGTGTTGATATATTATTTCCTGTGAATGTCTGAAAAGAGCAAAGGCCGCTGTTAATATTTTGTTTGTAAAATGAATGTCGTGAAGTTTTCGCTGTCTCTTGAAATTGTCAGACCCTCTGGTGAAATTCCACAATTTGTTTTGCGGCTTGAAAACTCAATTTTAATAATTTTCCTCCACGTGCCAAGTCTGCTCTGAAGAAGTAATCTCCTCTCATTCAAATGCTGATTTCCCAATTCATTCATGATTCCATTTTTAATACATTGAACAAGAGTGTATAAAAACTGATATTTCTACGATTATTTACATTAAATATCGGATAATAGACAGTTTGGGTAATTTTCTTGTTCCTTTTCTCTGACAATGTGTGTTTTAAATAAAACTGTTTTGCTTATAACGATGGCATTTTAGTACTCCCTGTTATATTATTTTGAATTGAACCGTCCCTATTAATTGGGAATTAAATCTTTGGTTTCCAGAAATTACCATTTCTACTAGCATATGCTTAAAAACTATTAAATAATGTATCAAATTAGACATATAAGCAAAACTTCAACGTTAAGAGACATATCGTACTTCAACTACATTCAACATCTCGTACTTCGAAATTGCACCTATGTATTGTGTGAAATTGCATAATGTATTTCTTTATTTAATTGCATATAAACGATCATGAGAGCTTTTTTAAAGACAACTAATAAATTAATGGTATAAAAATAAAATACTGTGCAAATAAGAACAGAAATGTATAATATTTTATGAAAAAACAAATAAATTATAAGTAAACTGTAGGAGGCAATATTTTATATGTTTTCATACAAGGTGCCTTGTAGGCGGCAGAATTGGTGGAAAAGAGATCACCCAGGTGGGCAAATTCGTCGCCTTTGTCTCTGTCTCTTTCCAAGTTATTAATTATTTGTTATTCATATCAGAATATTTTGAATGCATACTGATGAGGTTGTGTGAATATTTAATTTCAGCATGGAAGTGCAGTGAATTGGAAGGAGGCAGTGAATGCGGTGCAGTTCAGGATGTCTTGAAGGAGCAGGCGATGGGCGGCACAGTTGGAAGACATCGGCAGCGAGGGTTGGGAGGAAGAAGAGCACAATCTTCAGGAGACTTGTGTGCTGGATCTGATAATAGAAACCATGATGCCTGCTCCATTGCCGGCAGTACTGCCACTGATGTGCCTGCCTGGAACAGGTACACTGACACACCATCAAATATATGTATAGACCCACCATCAATTATATGTATATATATATTGTATTTGCAGTAGTCGGTCATTACCATCTCATTTGGACGGAAGGAGAAGATGTCCTTGTGGTGAATGTGGATTAGCTGATAACAACAACTGCGCCAGAGCACCTTCACTGCCTACACGAAGAAGGAAATACACAGCCAGTGAGTATTTACTATGCTTTGCACATTGTCTCTGACTCTCGGTGATCTCGTACACTCTTCAGATTTAGACCCAGTGTGGAAATTGCAAGATCCTGGCTGTGACCAGGGGTACGGCTCCGAAAGATCACCCGAAGAGGAATTCCCACCAGTCATGCTTCCAGAAGGAAAATACGACGAAAACGAGGAGATTGATATCAGGCAAATGTATCCTTTCATTACAGACGGTAAGTTTTTAATAACAATTCAAAATTGTACTTCAGTCTATGGTATTTTAAATTAATAATAGTTTGGGTTATTTATGTTCTCTGATTGATGGAATTCAAAATGCATCTGCGAAATGTTTATAGCAATGAACTTTTATCTATAGAAGCGCCATGCAATATTACGTCGTACATTCGAACATAGCCGGTCACGAATACATCTACACGCAATAGAATTTGAATTAGCGAGGCGGTAGAAGCAGCGCCCCAAGCGACTGACACACGAAACCTTTGGTGCCAGCCTGCTTTGCCTCATATGTGTCTGCTATGATTTAGACGTCTTTAGTATTATTGCAACACCTTTTATATCTAATATAGAAGGCATTGATTATTGGCATCGGTGTATAGTATAATTGTTTTAGTCCTGTACTTTTGTAAGTGTATTGTTAAATAAATACCGACAGTGTCGTGCTAATGTATAAGTATTTAAATTAAATAAACATAATCACAAAAGTGCATGCCTAAAACAATTATTCTTGATTACATAGGGATGATTAAATGAACTTGTGTGCCGCAACAAACCGAACCAACACTAACAGAGAGTCACATAAAATAAATTAACCATACAACATCTGATAATAAATACATGATTAGAATTTCTATGTTAACATTTACTTGCAGCCATTATAAATCATTTTTGTCTGAATTTTAAAACAAACTAATAACGCGTGGATAACAATTATTTCTTAAATAAATATTATATAACAATGCCTTGGAAATTTCTTGTCTCGATTGTAGAGTGGATTGCAAAATTATAATAATATCGTAGCATTTTTTTTATATAGAATATTCACATATTTAAAAGAAAAAATACAATTGTTTATGGTTATGTGTACCATTTAATAATTCGTTAATGTTCGAACTTTCCAAGCAGAATCCTAATAAAACATTCTAATATAGGTCATTAAGGCAAAACTTTGAACGTAAAGAGGGCGCGTGACAATTAATTGAGAAATTTATAATCTTTTTTTCAATTGATTAATTATTTAAATAGTCATGACGTATCTCTTTTCCACTCGGTTGAACACTCGGCTATCTTGAAACGACACAGGCTTGTTGGAATGAGACTAACTGTAATACAATAGTATGGGAAGGCTGCTAATTGAATCAAGAACTGTTCGGCGATATCTCGTCTTCTTTATCCATTGAGGTTTTCTCGGTGGAGAAATCGTGAGGAGGTTCTCCTGATAACTTTGTAGGCCTTATCTGCGGGCAAAAAGGAGTGACACTTTCGATTCTCAGACAATGCAATCAATTAGCTATGGTAGGAAAGTTTTCGCTCTCCCAAGTATTTATCGCTGAGGATTTCGGGACGGTAAAGAATTTTTTTATTAAAAAAACTTCTTGCCCCGGTAAGTTTATTGTGCTCTTGGTTATTTTCCGTTCGCTTTATGAAATTTTTACGACCGGCCCGTAGAATTGCCTTCATTGTTTTGCCGTTACTGTGGGGTGGAAAAAAAATAGTAGTAATTGTTCAGTGACTTGTTTTCGACAACTGGGAATCGAATTCGACAAATAAATGACTCGAATCCATTCTTTTTTTTTGCGGAAATAAAACACAAAGTAATTTGTCGACCATAAATATTTTTAATCAATATCCAACCTACACTTCCGTAAACATTTGTATTCTAAATAAAGTGGAATTTCGGAGTTTGTTTTTAATAAACACAGCAGAGAGATAAATTAATACCTATTACAGGTTTATTATTCAAATTTATTTTACTCAGAATATTCTTCAGATATAGGTTTTTCACCCTAAAATACATAAATATTTCTCATATTTCATTAAACATTTTGAACATTTTCAAATGAAAAACTTGTAAATTAATATACCGGAATTTTAACCCATGCATTAAAAAGGTACACTAACCTAGAAAATGTCACGTGTTGATCAAAAAATATATATTTTTATACTCTTGTAAATGGAACAATAGAGACATTTCTGTAAATTTAATACAAATTAAAATAGCTTAGCTGAAATGCAAAATGAATGAAATCACATCGGGATATTCAATAAAACTTGCTGGCAGAGAGATGATTTATTTATTTACTTTAATTAAAATCCATCTCGCATTTTTTTATCTATGGAAATGATAGCGAGGGAAATTCCAGACCACTTATATAACCAGGGTGAAAGATTTAAAGCCACTGTCTCAACTTTTGAATTTAAATAATGTGAATGTTTGAAAACTAGTGCTTAATCTTAAGCCTCCAACTTATTCGCTATCTCCGCTCTAGGGGATTTTATTTTGTCATCAAGTATTTAATATTAGTTTGCCAGTCATAAATATGGTTGTAAATTTTCACGACACTCTTATTAATAATTTAAGTCTAAAACGCACACGGGCAACTTTGACGATGGGCATAGTTTTTAATTAAGGCTGTTATGAATCCCGTGTGGTTTAGCAGGCGAAATATCATATGTGTTAAATGAAAATTTTCAAATCTAATAATTTAATTTTGTATAAAAATATGTCATCTCATGCCTGGTTTATCTTATCTTAAACCGGGATTGTCTTTATAATAGTATTTGTGGTACTTTCGTCAAATGATATTTTTAAGGCGTCCTTTATATGGTTAATAAATTAATGTCATAACCAAGAACTGGTGATGAAGCTTTAGTCTTAGACAGTGCTTAAGACACACACCCCAACAATTTGTTAGTAGCTTCCGAAAATACATCACAGCCTTCGTTTAGGAGACAAGTCCCGTTTGTTGGAACTAATTTCGTTGACTTATGATTTTCGTCTGCCCCTTACGCAATTTTCTCTCTCTTCTTCTACAAAAAAAAATATTCCAGGCTTTTCAATTATTTGAAAGGCTACAAGCAACTTAAGTATGTCAAAATAAACGAAAAAATGATTTATTTATATGAATATTGTTGATAGTTTTGGTGGAACTCCATTATTTAACGTCAAATCATAAATCATCAGTGTTTACACATAGTTCTTACAATTTAGTAGTCGAAAGTACTCAGACTCCTTAATATAATGAATTTAATTAAATTACAATAATTAATGAAATTACAAATAACATATTTCTTTCATTTATATTAATATACTGGCCGAGCATTCAATCAGTAAAAATAATTGAATGGTCAATTTCTAAGAAGGCACTACTCTCATTTTTTGTCTCAAAACCGTTTTCCTTATTAATTTGTAGTAAATGCTGGTTGTGGTTGGCAACAAATTAAAATTGTAATAAAGAAAACGATGTTTTAAACAAAGATTACTGAATAAAAACTCTTATTTAGAATTATCAATATTGTTCAAAGTTGATTTAAGTACTTCATGAATTTCGAAAGTATTTATTTATTTTTTGATAAATTTTTCACCCTCTAATTTTCCAAAAAATAACCTTCTTTTAAAGATAATAAGTTTTTAGTTTTAAAATAAATATTACCTTCTCAATAATTACGGATAAATATCAGATTGCGATACTCAGCATGATACGGCAATCTTTGGCAAGAGTTTAAATTTAAATGATAATAAATAGTCCATTCAACAAACGATATTTTTTAGTAATGTATAGGGAGTAGGGCCAAATAGTATAATTTGTATGAGACACATTGAGACAGACATTACTAAAAATATGTATAATGATTGGTTTCTTCTTGGTGTATTTTTTAGCGTGATAGTATAATCGCCAAAATAATTAAATAAAAAAGAGATATATTATAGTTCATTTGCAAAATGACACAATTGCTGTATTCTGTTTAAGATTCAGAAAGAACTGGAACAATTCAGGATTAGAATGAATTTACTCATTTTGTAAGAATGTATATTTGTTCCAATTTATTAAAGCTTTAATGCAGGGTTGGGTTGGCTTAGTAGCTAATAATCTAAAGGCCAAAAGGATAAAGGTACAGGGTTGGTTTCTTAAAATATATTTGAATTTAAAATGAGGATAAGTTGGCGGAGCGATTTTATCAATAATATTCTCAGATACAATATGAACTTCAATGCATTCTATTGTAATAAGTTATTGATTGATTTTACGAAAACAATATGTCTAGGCAATGTTACTTAGCAACCTTCTAACAAGTAGTAAAAATATATTATGAAATCAAATTTAATTGATTTATTATTATATCACGTTGTCGTGAATATTATAGGACAGTGTTTTCAGAGAGATACTTTGAATTGAGGGGTAGGTACTAATTAATTTGCAAAGCCGCTTTTTGCCCACCCTGTCTTTACTCTATCGCTTCAATCTCAATCTATCTTAAATTTTTTCAACGACCTAAAAAAAGCCGAGTCAAACTTTCGTAATTAAGTCACAATTTGATGCGATCGTTTGACTGTCGCACGCAAAAAGCCTTAGCAATTTCCCGTGAAAAACAAACATTGTCCAAAAATACAAGTGAAATATTCACCCTCGTATATTTTCAACAAAGCCGTCAGTGAGAAAGCTCGTCAAATTAGAGGCCGTATTCATTAATGTTTTATTCCAAATACGTGTGCTGATATTTTTTTTCACATAAAAATAATATTATCCCGCATAACGGTGACCCAGTAACATACTTGGGAGATTTTATACGTCATTTCTAAAATTCCTCTTTTATATTCCTGACCCTTCTTGGTTTTTTTGCTGCACTAAATTTGCTTTAAGTACAATTTTAGCTTATAAGTAAAAAAAATCCCTAAAACAGACACATAATTAGATACAGTTTTACACATGTTTTAAGGACTATAAATCTGATTTTTATATTAAATAAACTTTAAAAGTCAGTTATAATATGTGTAATGAAAGGGAGGTTTTAAGATTACAAAAAATACATCAAATATTATTAATTTATTGGGTAATTTAAAAAATGGCATATTTCAAAATATTTATATATATATATAAACGTTTAATACATTTTTTTCAATACTTTCTACATTGCAAATTTTGGTAAAAAATATGAAATATGCCATTTTCGGAATTGTCCATTAAATTTAAATTATATGTACCTTACCTTGAAAATGATCCAACTAATAGTTTTTAAATATGGAGAAATCACACTGATTTAACCACAAAATTCTAATTATTGTAGAATTCCATCGCAAACTTCAAAGTCGAATATTTCAAAGAAATAGTGACATATTCATTTATGTAAACCCAACTCAATCGCATGTTAGACAACAAACAGACCACATACTATCACGAAATAGGATTCCGACTACTGACATTTTACAAATAATAATACTCGCGTGTTTTAATAATAAACAGTTTTAGTGGTTTTAACTCTTTCAGGATGTTTCCGTTCCCGACCAGCCACTTATATTGGATACACGAGGAGGGTGGTTCTGTGTGAATATAAATCACAAGGGGGTGGGTTTTGGGCTAATACGTCATGACTTGAGCTGGTGTATAGAAGGCCAAATGATCGTTCTGTATGAAATATGTACTGACTACCCTCATTTAATATAATGATAACATATGAAGCCAACCGCTAGAATAAAAATTCTATTTATCTAGCCGCGATTTATCATCGCCAACGAGGAAAAATCTCATTACTTACAGTGTTTTAATATAAAAAGACATGTGAGTTAGACGAAAATTTACCACACATGTTACCCACATTCCAGACTCAATTAATAAAATACTATTAACTATTACGAGAAAAATAATTATTCTTTCTGTATGTGTTTATGAATGCAATTTTCTGATTTATTAAAAAAATATATTAAAATTTAATTTCCTTTAGATGACTAAAAAGGCTCAAGGCTTCTTAAAATCTATAGATTTAAATTTAATAACTGTTTTTAGATAGTCTACTACCTTGTATAAATTTTACATAATTCTTTGACATACCAAATTTAAGATACATGCTTAGGCAAACTAACATACCACAAACGGTTGTGATTGGCGATATCGTAACACAACATAATAATAAAGTCTTATTTTGTCATATGTCTAAATCATGGCCGTTTTTTTGTGAGTATTCTGCTCATGAATCTACAAACATGAGAGAAAAAGTATATTTTACCATTTTATTTAAAATAAAATTTAATCATTTCCAACAAAAAAGTTTTTGCTATTGTGAACTTTAAAATATTTGTATGGGCAAAGGAACAGATTATCAAAATGTAATGTATACATATGCGACATTGTGTATTTTTCCATAAATATAAATTGTTAAGGCACGAAAATAAATCACTATGAATTAATTATAAAAAATAATAATAACCCTCATGATCAGTACTGTTTATTTTTCCAATGCATTGTAAAAAAATAAATCATGTTGGGTTTGCGGTTAAGGAACTGAACCCCTCACTTACTTGTACAAGAATTTTATTATCACTATTTACTGGCAAAAATTGTGTATGTGTATCACACTATTATTTAGATATATGTAACGGTTCGTTCAAATATATTTTTTTTAAATATATTATTTGCAAGGTAGCTGAGTTGTGAAGTAAGCTGATGTCGTGAAGATCTGTTCTCGGTTGGCCACACACCACTTGTTGCACGTTATATCGTTTCCTGTCTAATTAAAACCCTGCTTTTTCTTCAAACATTACACCCGAATACTTTAAATACTGAACCATCTTCATATTAACACCGTTTTCTGAATACTCGACCGCATTCAATGATACTGATGAAAATTCCAATATACTCGATTATCCACGATGTTTCGGAAAAAATAAATATTTATCCCGAATCCAATGAATTAGTCTTTTTGTTTACGTCTGGACCGAGTAAACAGTGATATTAATTCGATTGTTTACTCCCAAAAGCTTTACGTCTATATTTGTCTTCTATTTATAACAAAACGGATAACTTATTTGACCCCCTGCACCGGAATTTAATTACAGCCAACTTTTCAATTATATTCTATAAAATTTATTTTAAAACCGTATTTTTTCTACTCGTTCACAATAATTACAGCTATAGTCGTTAAGCGATATTTCATAGTATTAAGACGGTGATAATTGTGGAAAAATTTAGAGACTTGCTATAAAAAAGCACCCATGCATACGAGAAAAAAAACGAACATTCAATTTCTTTTGACAATTTATTTTATAAAAATATTCAACCGGATACAATAAAAGCAATATTGTTCATAATTTCTAATTTTTGCGAAAAAAATGTCCGCGAACTTGTTGATAAATAAAATTCTTAATCCAACATTGAATGACATTAAAATTATAGTTTTAAAAATACCACTACTTTCAGAAGCTATTATAATGATTATTTAAAATACAATGCAAATATGGGTTTAAATGTTAACCTGGCACTGTAAGTACAACCAGATTATGTAATTAATTTATAAAAAATGTAAATGTCTTAATAAGCGGTAATTATATTAAATAAATTAATTGGTTGCCTGTATGCGGCTGGTTTAACATAAGTAAAAAATTCAAAAACGGTATTTTCACTTTAAAGCTAATCGATATTGAATATTTTTTATGGAAACGAATTATTAATAACACAGAGGTTGGGTTATATAGAAAATATAAATTTTATACAGAAATAGACTAAATTTTCTTCTTATTTACTTCAGTTTCATGTCAGAATTCCATGTATAATATTTTTGACTAGACTAGTTGTAGTAATTTTCAGGTAATGAATTCAATTAAGGCTAAAAGTATAATCACGTTAGAATGGAAACTAATATGACACGAAACTGACGAGTTTTCTATGTTTTTATTCACTACCAGTAAATATTTATTTTATTTACTTGTTTGCCGACAAATTTGTGCTAAAATAATCTCATTTCTCACATTAAACAGTGGGAATAAATAACCCACGGAAAATTGAAAAAGTTGCTCTATATTAGTTTTCCAATTCGAGTATAATTATATCAAATTGTTAAAATAAAGCGAAGATACTTTTTATTTCTTATTTTTGTGAGAAAACTAGAACTAGCTTACCCCAACCGACTGTAATTGAATTGAATATACATATTATTGTAGTATGACCAATCAAGAATCAAGTTTTTCTCTTTTCTCTATAAAAATTAAAAAAAATAGATCACTCCTATTTGTATAATAAATGAATACAATTTTTAAATATTAAATAAAAATATGATTAAAATTAACAGAACACGCGACAGCCAATAACAATACACTGGGCACTTCGCAGAAACAGCTGATTCCAAGATGGCAGCCCAAATTCGATTCTTTTATTATTAATTTCTACAAAAAAATGTCATATTTTAGGGGTCTTAAAATACCCACCTAAATTAATACACGCTGAACAAAATACTTATATTTATTAATTGTTCTGAAAGCGTGGGTTATTTTTATCTTGGTTTGAATGACTAAAGCGTATTATTATTAAAAAAATATATAACTACCACTAACATATGATACAAACTGTGAAATTAGTTAAATAATTTAATAATTATTAAAAGTCCACCCGGTATACAACATATTTTAATACCAAAGACTCAAAATATATAATTTTATTTATGACTTCTTTCAACGTCACTTGATACTTTATTTTTATTTACTTTATTTTTTTATCTATTATTATTATTATTTTTGATTACTTTATTTTTTTATATACATTTTATTAATACATTTTATACAAAAAAAATTTTTTTATTATAGCATTGTTTATTTTTATATATATATATGTACATTTCATTTTTGTTTATCTTTTTATTACTATTTTTTTTGTTTTGTCTATTACTACTGTTTTATTTTATTTTGTCTATAAAAAAGCTCTTCTGAGCGTATATGGAAATAAAAATAAATAAATAATATTTTATTGTAAAAATTGTACCACACAATTGCTTTATCTTCACATCTTGTACACGTGTAGCCGTATCTAATTAAATAATTCACAATAGATTTATTACGGCCGTGAGTCTACTTATTGGATGACTCTTGTATATTTTTTGAACTGAATCGTATCCAAAATTCCAAATTAATCTTGTGTGCGATGCGAAGGCACTCAACCATAAAACAATTGACTTAAATATTCAAAAGCGCTTGCGTCAGATCCAACAAACTGACACTATTATGGAGGAAAAAAATATTTTTACCCAGAAAAATTATTACGTTGCATTTTCAACATCTAACCTATTAAACTATCTATATTGGTTTGGATGATGTTTATTCCATATTTATTTCATTTCATACAAATAAGTCTATCAATTTTATTAATTATGTTTAAAATCAAGATTGGAACTGCAATATTGATTATGTAGTCAATCTTCATTATACAGTCAAATATACGTAGGTTTTAGAAGACTTTTTGAATAAATGAAATATATGGATATACTTTCTACCCTAAATTATTACATCTAATGAAACAGTGATAAAGCGGACTTTTATTATACTGTCATAAAAAGGGTCTTTTATAAATTATTTATTTAATGGTGGATTATGATGGGTACGCTTACTTTTGTTTTGTGAAATTTGAGCAATGCATATATTACTTTTATAATGTTAATTTATTATTTGAGAATTGTTTTATTTTATTTGAATTCTTTAATATTTTCAAAAACGAAATAACTTTGGTGAAGTTAGGTTTAGTTCAGGTTAGAATGTGTAAGTCTTTAAAAAATACCTTTATCCGTTATAAAATTAAATCATTTACACGAGTATTACATAAAATTATATAATATTACAAAAATACGGTTGATTTAGGTTAAAATGGTGAAGTTTTTTAGGTTATTTTAGCTAAGAGAAATTAAATTTTTGTCAAATTCTGGGAAGATAAACCAATTTCAAATATTTAATAATTATTTTACTACTAGATTGTTCTATCAATATCCTAAAATTCAAATACAATAATTAAATCGTTGCAGTGTCCAAATTTGAAAACCGATTCCGCCACCCTTTCAACCTGATTATGATTTTTTCCAAATAATAACTCAATAAATATTGTCATAGTGGCTTCGTTTAAAAAATAAAATAATTCAATCGACTATTGCGATGATATGAAATAAAATCCCCATTAACGTTGGATCTTGTTTGCTGGATTGTAAAATTTGAACGATTATTATTTATTTCCTGAATCCTGATATTACACAACTGTGATAATTTAAGCCCAGATCTAATTTTCCATCGTATAAATTTCAAACTCGCCGGTCAAAATAGCTTCGAGACAAAGGCAATGTCAGATAAACTTCATACAATTCCGTCGTTCAAATTTGATTTATTGGCATTGTTTTGGATGGTCCAATATGAACGTCGTTATTATCTCCCTCGACCAACGGTGGACCAGTTTTTGTTTGAACATCAATCACGGCTTTATGCATTTTAAAACAACTATGAATTTCCCCAAATCCGGTCTCATGTAAAATATTATAAATAAAAAAAAATAAAGACGCAAGAATATATTATTAACTATCACCGAATCATTATACAGATCAATTCATTAAAATTATATTAAAATCATAAAACTTGTCTATGTGGATAAAATTGGGTTTTAAATTCCAATTATAGTACCTACGTATTCCACTAATTTTGAAGTACCTGGTTGCATTAATGCGGCGAATTCGAGATTCCGTCTGATTGGATTCTGAATTTAATCCATAGATTTATTGGCTTATATGTATTTAGAATAGCTGAACCATCCATTTCACCTTTGCTTATATTTATTTAATTCATCGTATTATTGGTCATAATAGCTTGAATGATGGGCATATGGCTACAAACATTGTGGTTATAGATTCGAATTAAAAAATAAATTATGGCGATTGAGAAACGAAGGACATTATCATCGGGAGCTAGATTTACTCTAGTTTCTAGGATTATAAGGTGAATATTAAGTTCAGATACAAATGAAAAAAAAAATTATAGGTACCTTATATTGTATGTTTGAAAAGCAGGTGTCAATTTTGAGAAAAAATATACAAGAAAGACAAAAAACACTCAAGCTGAAAGATACAGACTTAAAACTACACTTTTTTTTAAATCATTATTTTTTTGTTTTGTTTAATATTTATTTAATTTATTATGTTCAAATTGGTACATTGAAATACTTATTATGATATTTGTTAAATATGTATCAATTTATCTTTTTTTTAAGTTAAGAATATTCCCAATATTTCTGCATTAAAAATTCCTACTAAATTGCATTTGAATTCAACGTTTTGGAATTATGTATTCTGCAAAGAATGCCAACGATATGCGTGTGATTCATAACATTGTAAAGCAGTTTTACGATATTACCAATAAGTATAAGTACCTCGATATACGTTTTTAATCCGATCTAAATATTTAGTTCACTATTTGATAATGACGTCAATTTTCGTAATATCTAAACATCGTATTGTAACCACAAATATAAACATAAGATATCGGATGAATGGGTAAATGTGTGGCTAGTTCAAGTGGATTAAGTGGCCAAAAACATGAGTTACCTGGCAAACATTATACTGTAAACATGTCTCTTGATATCTTCAGTTATATTTCACAGTAAAATGGGTAAATGCATTGTTACTACATGTCATATGGACTCAAACATACACTCAAATACATCTAGGTGAAGTTTTTACCCCCGACTACTTATTTAAGATGTTTAAAATATTATTGCGTTTTAATCATTAAGTCTTGTCACAACCACTCTTTGTGGTCACTAGAAATGTGTTGAATGAGGGAGACACACTTATGCCTTTATCGAATAGGAGAGAAGAGTGCAATAATACGGGTTACACAAAATTACACGAATTTTTTATATGCAATGCGGTATCTAATCTTTATATCTATGATTGTAACATTTTTCCATTTATGTTTATATTCCAAATGATAGTCGTATATCAAGCAAAATCTACCGCGTATAATGAAGACATATATTAAGTTTTTAAACTATAAATAGATCCTCTTTCCACATAATTCAAATTTCAGTGTACTTGTTATAATGAAAGCCTTTCGTTGGGTTTAAATGTGGTAATTGATTGTTTCAGAGAACACATTCACGGTGCGCATTGAAAAGGATAGAAGAGGGTTGGGCTTAAGTGTTGCTGGTGGTGCCACTAATGGTGCTCCAGGATTGATCAGGATCCGAAGGTTGTATGCTTCACAACCAGCTTGGTCCAGTGGACAACTTCGACCTGGAGACATTCTTCTGGCTGCTAACGGAATATCGCTTGCTGGCCTCACAACTTATGTAAGATAATAACAATTCAATAAACATACATACATTAAAATATTTATTAAATTCCAGCATTAAGGAAAACATGACAATATCATTTTTTTTAATTATTTATTAAAATTGCCATTAGTTAATATACAGAGTGGACTTGAAATAATATTTTATGGGGTGGTGGGATACCGCAAGAATAATTGAAAAAAACATAAAAAAAATTATTTTGTTGATTAATAATTAATAATATTAAAACAGTAGTACCTCGTCATACGATTTTTATGAGATACAAGCAATCCATGAGTATGGGAAACATTTTTTTTCTTAAAAGCCTACATGTGTGTTTAGCGAAAAAAACAAAGACCAGTGAAGAGAAAAACACTGACGAAAATTAAGCGAAAATAACACTATAAATATAATTTATTTCTTTAAATTCTCTTGTTTGTTTTTATACAATACATATTTGTCATTTATAAATACATTTTTATTATTCAAAAATACGTGACTATGAAATCCTTTTTTTTGCGAGGACATTTTGGGGACTGGAACGGATTAATGGCAAGCTTACGGAACGAATTAAACTCGTATGTCGAGGTAGTAACTCGTGTGTAGTGCTTTATAATCGAGTTTGGGCCACCATCTTGGAATCAGCTGATTCTGTGAAGTACTCAGTAGTGACTGTCGCGTGTTTATTGTGTCAGTTTTTTTAAATTAATAATAAAAATATATTTTTTGCTTATATTTGCGATACCCTACCACCCCCCAAAATATTCTCAGTTATTTTAAGTCCTCCCTGTATATGTATATGACATTCATCGCAATATGCTAAAATATTTTATGTTCATCATACACACTGTAGAATTATTACCTACTGAAATTATTATAATTATTATGACTGCTCGACCGCGTTCCCTATTAAATTGGTTTTTGGTGAAAACTTATAATCGATTATTATTGGTATGCATCGTTACATTAATTTAAGAGGCATTGTACATATTATTATTTCCTTTACGAGGTTGTTTATCAACATGAATGTCTCCATCAACCGTATTTTTTGTTGATTGAACAACATCCAATGATGAGATTTTTTGCCGTCGTAAATCTCTGTACGTATCGTAAATTGGCAAGTGTTTCATATCGGGTCGAGCGGGTTTCGTATTTTACACGTGTCTGTGAAAATAACTTCCAGTCGAGTTGGCTGATATGTTCCCCAGGAAATATATCCGGTATAAAATCACCAGCTAAGAAATTAGATAAGGTGTTTTCAGATTGACAATCACTCGCGTCATTGAACATAAGCTTCCCATCTTTAAGATTACATTGTACTCAGCTTTAAGTACATTAAGTCATAAATTAATTTTTTTTTATTTATTGTTGGTATATTAAATCTTAATCCCATATAAGAGTGTTGAGGAAATCTTCTAAAGTCCGCTTAAACGTTTTACAGGAAGCCCTTGAAGTGCTTCGTACTACTCCACCCGTTGTAGAACTAGTAGTGTGTCGACCAGAACCTGAACTACTGGACTGTATGACGCCCCCCGGAGAACCTCCAGAACCACCATTGAGACAACCTCCTCCGGATCCTCTTAACCTTCATGCTCCTAGAGTGAGAATGCCTCCACCGCCATCACCTCAAATGATGGTGCCGGAGTATGAAGAACCTCAGCCTGTTTATGATGTCAAATTTGGTGTAAGTACCTATTTAAATTTCCCTCATGCTATTTAAAAAATAATATTTAATTATAAAATATTTGATTTCCTACTGTGGCAAATCCAGGATGATGGATCGGTGGTTTGTATATTTACATCTAAATAACTTAAATTCAATATAATAATAAAAATAACAGAATCAGTCCAATTATTTTGCTTTTTGACATTTCAGGAATTTGATATCGTTATGACCAAAGTTAATGGATCTCTCGGATTCACATTAAGAAAAGAAGATCACAGTGCCCTAGGTCACTATGTGAGAGCGCTAGTCAGAGAACCTGCTCTCAGTGATGGAAGAATTCAACCCGGTGATAGAATAGTTGCGGTAATTAATAAAACCTTCAATTGAGACACTTGAATACTGACAAAATAAAATCTGTATTATTTTATTTTAGGTAAACGATGTATCCATGTCGACGCTTTCACATGGAGAAGCAGTTTCCTTCTTAAGAAGATGTGGTCCTGTAGCACGATTGAGACTTTATCGAGACAATTGTGGAACACCCCCATCTCCTTGTGCAACATCTCCTACTACAGAGTCTGATGCAACATTCATTAAGAAACCAAAACCCCCTTTGAGGTAATTCAAATAAGTTGACAATTTCAGTACATAGTCATTATGCAATGTTTATTTATAGACAAGAGGCTGTGAATATGTTATGTGATATTGCTGCTAGAAAACTGACAGCAGACGAGGGGAGTGGTTCACCCGGTGTGTCTCCCAGAAGATATAAAAAGTTTACCAGAAACAGTACGGGATGCTCTCAAAACAGTGGTAAGCAAGCTCGTAAGTAATTTCTCAATATTTTTTTCCAAATCAATGTATTCATTTTCTGCTTGTTTCTTTGAATTTTAGTAAAAAGTTTGATTTAGATTTTTCTTTCATATTTAAATTTTTGTTTGGACATCTTTTGCGGTGCAGCATATATGATTCCGAAAGTCTACATTTTAATAAGCAGAATCCCTTCAATGAGAGAATTTATAAATAATATTAATGATGCACCTTATGCTTAAAAATGTCATTGTTTTACTGCTTTTGGAAGCATATCTGTGGCACTACTTACTGTGCAACCAAAATTTGTGAAAAATAAATAATTTGTCTCAGAAATCAGGTCTCAAGTATTTTTTAATTAATAGTTATATCACAAATGAACACTAAATGTCATTCACTAATTTGAAAACAAAATACACCTACACAAACATTCACATTTGCTGTTTGAGCTGTAGCCATATAATGCAAAGCGATGGTACATATTTTACAGATACAATGCACCCTTACTCCGTTGTTTGTCCAAGCACAACCGCAGAAAACTCAGACAATGAGCTGAGCCAATCATTATCATATCAATCCACTGATACGGCAGACACCACAAATTCTGTTATTGCAAACGGAAAACCAGACAGACCCACTTCCTTTACCAGCAACCTTTTTGGTAGATTTAAACCTGTTAGACCTGATTTCTTGAATTTGGATGAAGATTCAACGCCTATTAATAATAGAGACAAGAGGCTGCATTTTTCAGGTAGAGTGTTCGATGAATGATTCCTGGGTCTTGAATACCTTTTTTACTGTTTCAATATTGTCCCTAAATTATCTCGCATGGTTCGGATATCAATATCTATACTATTGTCATTTCTATTTCACTTATTGCTTATTGTAAACGCTTAAAATAATTCAATTTTATTTATTGGGATGTTATTCTTACTTTAAAACTGCATGCTTAAAAGAATTTATTTGAAAAATTTATGCCTATGACATATCCTTTTCTGATGATTTTTAAAGACATACACAATTATAATGTCTACCAAAATAAAATGGTATGTAAAAGTAAAAAGTTGTGTGAAATATTTTTTATAGTGAACTACCTTATTTATATTCTTTCTAACATTATATTTATTAAAAATATTAAACCCAGATTACTTCAAATGAAATAATATGAAGGTATGACTAATTCAACTATAGGAATAGTTTTTTCCTAGACAAATTCTATTCATCAAATTAGTACATCCTAATATTTTATCAAATAAATTGGGTATTTTTTTAGTTTTACACTGCATATGCAATAACTACACATTGATAACATAATCTTATATTTGGTGTCACAGAGCTTATTAACAATGCACATAACATAAAAAAAAATTATATAGTATATTTCACATATTTATTTATTTTACAGTGGCAGCCCATGGTTACGAACTGAATAATCTAGATAATGATGTTTTGGATGCACCAAATATTTATCAAGATATGAAGCAAAACGGTGGTTCTGGATATTTATCCAGCAATGCAAATCATCACCAAATCACCACAGAAATGTCAAATGAGCCGATCTCAATGCCTGTTGAATTGATTTCAACGTCTGATGTAGAAACTTCCCGATTTAGTCACAAAAATCCTGTGTATCAAAGTGCTGTAGTACATCCATCAAGCAATCATTTGCAAACAAACAATTCAAATGAACTCAACAGAAACGATGGTAGTTTATTATATAGTTTGAAAACTTTGAATATGAATTTAATTCCATTTTAATTTGTAGTCGTTCATAAATGGAATCAGAAGAGTGCAACATTAGAAAGAGAAAAAAAGCTGAAGCAAGATGCCAAAAAAGATGAACCAACCAAACCAAAAATCATACATTATCCAGATGAGAATAAACCACCTGGAAGTAGTGAACCTAGGGTACAAAACGACAACAAATATCATAATATTAATACACGACAATCTAATATATGTTAATAATTTCTATGTTGCAGATACTAACCGTAGAATTAAATAGAGGATGGAATAGCCGTTTAGGATTTAGTGTTCAATGCAACCCAGAAACTGGCCAAAGTTTTATATCAGCTATTTACAGCGACAGCGTTGCAGCAAAAGATGGAAGATTAAGACAAGGCGACATTATTCTACAGGTATTTTAAATTTAAATCCATTTTATCACTAGATTATTATACTGATGTTTATGTCTTCTATAGGTAAATGATGAAAATATCACTTCAATGACAACACCTCAAGTGATAGACCTGTTACGCATAATTAGAGGATCTATTTGTATCACAGTCCTGCGGCAATAATAATCTTATAAAAATCTTTCAAAGCATGATCTCACAAATATGAAATAACAGTATTAAGCAATAAAATTACATTACACAAGATGACTCATTTCAAGTGAATTAACAGTTTGCGATCTTTATATTTGTATTCAAAACAAGTTTTATGTTCCCATATTTTATTTCCATTTACCATGTTGTTTTCATATTACTTAAAAACTGTATATGTTCATTCAGTAATTAAGTATTAATGATAACTTATTTAATATACCTTAACTAGTGTGGTAATAATTTAAATAAACTAAGTGGTATTTTACTATTTATTAGAAAACAAATTCGATCTCCATTGCATGTAAATATATGCGGAATAATTTCCCCTTGGATTGAAGTTTGCAATATTTTACGCTTCTAGACATAATATATGTTTTCAGTCATTGTACATTAAAATTAACATTGCAATCTCTAAGCAACTGTGATTAATCTCTCAATTTTTCCAACAATAACATTTTATGCCCAGCTTGGTTTTACAAGTTGGTAAATGCAATGAATATATTTAAAAATTAAATAATTTGGTTTGTGTAATAATAATAGAGTAAAATAAATTTGTTTATTTCTATATTATGAGTTTTTATTTTGAACAATATCTTTATTCCGTATGCGAGTATTACAATACTTGCGAATGCGGACTCAATGGATGAATGGAATTGATGTGTAGTTGGATTATATTCATACTATCCAGAATAAACATATTATACAAAATAATGATGGACTTCTGGATACTGTATATAATATTGTAAATAGTAACTAAATTATTATAAGAGATTTGCAGAATTAGTCTTGCAATCCTATGTAAATATAAGTTTAAAGTGCCATATATGTATAAATAATTGTGTAAGGAATAAATAGTTTAAAATGATTATTTCAGAGTCAAAAATTATTACTTACATTCAAAAAAATGTTATGATATTTATGTTATCTTTTATTGAACATGTGATATTTTTTGACTGATTTTTCTTTTTAATTATCAATGTGTATTTAATTTTGCACTAGCTGCTTTACCATATTATCAATGTTTCATACAAAAGCAATAATTATCTGTAAAAAATAAATTAGTGCATTTTTTATAAACACAATGACACAATACCTCATCCTCGAAATTAAATTCATCTTAACTTGCACAAAACTAAAATACATCTTCCAAAATTAACAGTCGCTTACTTATTTTTGATATGATAACATATTATATTTTCAATGATACAATAACAGTTTTCCCATAAATGGCAGGTCCAAAAATATATTTTATTCTTCTCTCAAATACTACATTATTTATGAACAACTATCAAATTTGTGCTTTTAATCTGTCCAAATTGTTGTATCAGTAGTATATAAGTAGTAAGTTCATAGCAGAGTCAATAACGACACTTAGTGCTTTCTAATAATTACGTGAAAAAACAAATTCTAAATTAAAGTGTCATTAACATGAATAGATGTGAATATATTATATTATTATAGAGTGAAAAAAATCATATTTTACAAATAAATGAAAAATTCTAAAACTATATTCAATAGTCCTTTAACTGATAATATGTTTGAATGTATTATAATTATATTGAATAGATTATTTAGTTTAAAACTAAAATTGTCAAAATATATATTAAATTGAATATCTATCATATAAGAATGTTACTACCTTACTGTCTTTGTTCGACCACTATTGTTTTATTTGTAAAAAATATATTTATTCTATCATTGAATTGTATTATACTGTCATGTTTTTGCACTCACATGCTCAATGTATGAAACACTTTGAAAACACTTCTGTTCTGTTGATCTTGTTAAAAATAAAAATCAAATGTTAAAACTTTCATTGGAATTTTTATTACATTTCCCAATACTCGGATTTAAAATTGTAATTATTAATAATACATATATATCTTCTTTTTTTGCAAACTGAAAAACTCAATATGGCAATATATTTTAACTAGAGATAACTAATTCTAATAAAAGAGTCACTTTTACATTGTATAAACAACAATTACAAAAGTGTCAACAAAATATATGCAGATTCAAATAAGATAAGTAATTATTTATATTCAAATTCAAGTTAAAAATACATCCCAAAATATCAATAACCTAATTTCTATGTTTATTTTTCACAAATATTATTTTTTGTGAAGGGTTTGAAATATTAATGTAAGTGTTTTTATCATAAAGCAGTAACCATTTTATCATTAGATTATTGATTATTAATCTGAACTTTCATTCTCGAACTCGAGAATTATCAGTTAATTTTTGTGCAATCAATGAAATTGTGTTTTTAATACAGCTGAAATTTGTCTATTGCGTTAGGTAGCAAACTGTTTAAAGAAACCGACTCTAAAAGAAGATTTTTTTTATGTATATCTAACGATTTTTTTATTCTTGTTTCCCCAGTTGAAATGATGTAATTCATTTTTATCATATGGATATTTTTTACATCCTCGCTTTTGTAGGATATAAATTTTATCCACTATACTTCTTTTAAATATGTATAATAATAACCATGCTTTGATCCCTTTTATTAAAAATTTCAATGTAGGTATGTGACTTAAGAGAATTAAAAAAGCACACGTAAAACTATCCGCGAATTAAATTTTTTACTTAAGATCGCTTCTAGACCAAAAAATTATTAAGATCCAATTCATATAATTTAATCCGCTAACTGATGTAATAAAAATAAATGAATAATTCATTCGATATGAGAATTTTTACCCCATAATAATCCGTTTAACGAACGCCAGTATAAGGCAAGTCGCCGTCCAGTGAGGTTGTGTATCGAAGCTCTCCTCATATTTTGAACTGAATACGTTAAATATATAGTGTTTTTGTGATTAAAACTATCAAATATCAAGTCTTAAATAAGGAGGGAGATTTAAAGGTATAATTTTACATTCATTTCCTTCAGAAAAAAATAACATAAACATCATTTGAATAGTTTTTTGATGTAGGTACTTTGGTATTTAAGTAATATTAACGCCTAAATAAGGCCTTAGATAATTTTTAGATTAAAAAAATGTATAAACAAGGAAGGAAAAATTGTATAATTTTACAATCATTTCCTTCAAAAAAACGAACATAAGCATAATTTTCATTTATAGTTTCTTCGATGTAGGTACTTTCATATTAACTAATATTAACGGCTTAATATGGCCTTAGATAATTTTCAGATAAAAAAAATTAAGGATTTGGTTAATTTTCCATGTGAAGAATTAAGTTAGACTTAAAGTATATTGAACCTGGGTATATTTTTAGACATATTTTTAAATCGGCTTAAGCTTCCTAAATATTCTGGCCAATTTCTCGTACATTTATAATCCAACTTGTATGTACAACTGAAAAACTAATTCTTGGGCTTTAGTAAGGCTTCTGAATCCCTCGAAATACTTCTTTAATCACCTATCGATTTACCGCAAATAATTAACAAATATTTAAAGAGACGCTCCGACAATGGGATATCTTGAAATTTTCTTATACATAATTGATTGTTTTTTTTATTATTTAATGGATAGTGTGAGAAATTCGTCGATCTCCCTATATTCTATTATGAACAACACCGTACAGGAAATGTGGAGCCTTTTGAAACAATCGAGTTGAACTCATTTGCACCTACTACGTCAAAATGTCGGCCATTTAATGTTACAAAACAATACCCAAATTAAAATATAACCATTAAAAATGTCTTATTGTAATCAATATTAATTCGTTTATTTATGAACTTAAAATTAAGCAATTAATTCATTGATTTTTCGCAATAATTCAAGGTCAAATATTGAAACCGGGATATGAAACCTAAAACCATTCATTCAAATTAATATAAAATTTTTTAGTATATATTATTTGAATCAGTATTTTATTAAAAATAGAACCAAACTCTCATATATACCTAGATTTTAAAAAAGATTATAAATTTAAGAAAATATTTAAATGGATGCTTATAAAAAAAAACATTATTTTGCAGATCCCCAATAAAATTAAAATACATTTTTATTTATATTCATTTGTAAAAAAAAACATATCATAGAATCGTCAAATTGAATACATTTTTTATTATATCATCTTCATTATATATTTAAATAAAAATATTTGTATATAGATAGTTTATCGGTTCGACATGTAGAGATAATCTTTTTGGTGTAAATTGTATATCGTTACATTATTAGAACAATGGCTGTTTTTGTGTCCGTTTTAGCTATTCAATTTGAATACAAGTATTTCGAAATATTATTTGGGTCATTGACATATTTATTTAATCACACCTTATAAATTTGTCATGTATTGGATTTATTTCGCATTAACAAATCTTTCGTAGTCAGCTACTTTGGTGGTCTTCTTCTATGGATTCTTCGCTGTTTAATTAGTACCTACATTGCATTATTTTGCAATCGGATCAATAAAGCATTGTTTCCATTTATTTGTATCCATAGTGATAGTCTGGACTCTCTTTGGATAAGGGGAAAGTAACTATTTGGATGACGTCATTTCCTGGGTGAAACACCTGAAGGGCAATTCCTGTCGTCATATCGTCACGGGCTAATAATTTTCATTACCAAAATGCAATAACTGGTTCACTACTTTTATTCAAATATATTTTTTGTATGCATATGTACCCCCTAGAGGACTTTTACTAAATGTAATTATTTGGGTGAATTTAACCCGCATATTTCTTTAACGATTACAGTTATACACGGTCAGATTATATTTTTAGATTTAGATTTCCCAGAAAAAAAAAATGGGCGGTTTGAATTAATTGTATTTTGCAAGCAAATATTATGGTTGAAGCAGGATACGATAATTTATTAAAAATAAGTTTTGTGGTTAGAGGAATAATTAACAAACATGAATATTAAAAAAATTAGTTAATTACATAACTAAAATTCCACTGATGCATTCATAATTTATTATTTACATATGGGTATTACCAGTGAGAATATATTTTCACCAATGAAATATACTTTTCATTGATATTTACGTGTTATTTCATCAAATCATTCATATTTTTATTTGGATTTAAAAATCAATATTACACTATTACACACAGGTATACTTCTAATTTGATTTATTACCTTTAAGGGTATAAACATAAATATATATATATATATATATATATATATATATATATATATATATATATATATATATATATATATATATATATATATATATATATATATATATAATTGATAGATAAACCATAGCAATTTTTTTTTACTTTAGTATTTGTTGTTAGATTGTATAGTAGGAATAAACATTTTTTCTTAATTTTAATATTTTGAACTTTATATTAAACGACTTCTTAAATAATTATGTAATTATAATTCGTTGCGTCATAAACACAAAACAAAAGAATATATTCATTATCAATATGCCATATTAGAATTTAATATATTTTTTGGGTTACCGATAGTATCGATGAAATCAAGTAAAACTGCATGTTTAACTGAAAAACAACCAAAAGTCGCATTTTATATTTTTATTATTATTAAATTAATACCAATACACATAAGTGTACGGACTGTAGTGTTAATAAGAACCAAGTTTATTGTATTCCTTATTGAAGTGTTAGAAATATGTCAACGATGTTATGAATTCGAGCACGATGGGTAAAAATGTATGGTTCTAGTTCATTCATCCATTGATGATGAACAATCGGGTGGTGAGAAAATAAAACCTTTTGTTTGTGGTGTGATGATGATGAGTAAGTGGAACGAAGAGTGTGACCCATCATCACAGCCAAGGCCATACAATATTGGATCACCATAACAGGATCACTATGACCGTGAGATATTTTTTACATATACACGCATTACTGTGGGAGAAGTTTCACAAAACTGCCGCCACTTAACATAAACATCCGTCAAATCTTAACTTGGGAGATTACTACTTATCTCATTGTCTCCCAAACTAATCTACTGCTGACATCCGTTCCGAAATACTACTTTAATATGGGAATTATTTATTAAAGATATATATAAAGATATCTTATTTATTGAAAACAAACAGAAAGTATCGGGAAGCTTATAGTTTTATACATGTACTTTGAAATAGCATTAAAAAAATTGGAGATAGTGAACATAGAAAAGAAATAAGAAGACATGAGGATAAAATGATACACGAGGACAAGGATTATCAATTAATTTTATATAAAATATTGATTAATAATACCTTTATCATGAAGATAATTAAACTAATTGAACGCAAAGTTAACCTACTTAAGTTAACATTATACAAATAAATATTATATATAAAAAATACCCTTAATAATTAATAAAAAAATGTGTAATTATAGCAGATTATAAGTAGAATAAATATATAATTGCAATTTTTTTAGACACAACAACGTGTTAATTTATTGTCTGTGGGTGATCTTAACTATTACTAGTTACACAGGACATAATAATCACCTTAAAATCTAAGAAATCACCGTAAACTTTGACCAAGACGATCGTTGGGGATTTTTTTAATATCATTGCCAATCTCCCATATAATCCCAATATAGTCGTAATAACCTATCAAATAATTTTCCTTTTACCTGAGCGGGATTTGAACTCATGACCACAGTGGTTAAACATGGCTAATGTCTTCCTAGTCACTCAAATTTTCTTGGTATTTATATATTAAAAATATATTTCATTTAAATTCGTAAAATTGATTTATTTGTAAAACTCATACTGTGTGTAATTTTATCCTGATGATCGATTTTATGGAATTTCAGATGTCAAATAACCGTGAAAAGCTGTGAAAATTCAAATATCTATTTTGAGATATAATCAATCTGTAACACCTGCATTTAAATGGTCTTTTCTCTGAATCAAAAATAGACGAGAATGCCGTTATTTCGTTTTCCAGATAATACGACTGCTTCTTCACCTATACTTTTCGATCGTGCAATTTCCACGCAGTGCACTTAAAGGTATAATAAAATATTGTTCTTTGTTCATGATTCGTGTCATCGCCTAAGGCTTGTCGCTAAATAAATGAAATTATCCAGTTTTAGCTATTATCTGAAGTCTAGAGATTTTGCTCCCATTTGCCACGGATCTATTTGACGCGGTCCACTTTATATCAAATATATTATTTTCACGGTTAACTTAACAAATTTTGAAGTTCCACTGCTTTGCTTCGACATTTTTTAGTTATCAGATAAATACCCCATGGCGAAATATTGCTGTTCTTTAAATTATTTTGAAAAGCATACAATTTCACTATCAAGTGATCTTTAAATATGTACTAAACAAAAAAAAATATGTATCCAGAAATAAATCGAAAGCTATAGAAAATGAATATTATTTTATTTTGTGGAAAATTTACATAAAATAAATAGGCTATCACACAAAACCCTCGACAGTTTAGCGTGGAGACAAAGAAACGTTGAATATTTACATTAAAAGCTTTTTAATCCTTTGCGCATATTACACTATTTGAAAATACATTATATCATTATTATCTGAAGCTCAAAAATTCAGAGATGATTTAATGTTTTCCACACAAAACTTGGAAAGGTTTGTGATATTCATCCCCAAACTCAAACTAGTTCTACCCTTTTTCTTGGTCTCAGGTTTGCTTGATAATATTTTTTCGATTTTTAGACCATGTTCAGAATACACATATTTCCTATTATGCATGAACATTGCAAATATTTTTTAACTACTTAACTTAATACTTCAAAAAATAACGTCTCATGGGTGTAATTTATTATTAATTTAATTCAAATTCATATGCAATGGTAAATGAGGCGTAGACAATTATTATTAAGAGCACTCGTCTGCGTCGTCGTCTAACTGTTGTGCAAAACGTTATATAAAACCGGACATTTTATGCGAATTAGCAAGGCAGAAAGATAAAAGTTTAAATGAGTACAACGAAAATTATCCAGCTTCCGCGTTTCTCGCGAATTTGAAATATTTATGAGATTTTTTCTGCGTGCAAGAAATGATGCCACAAAAACACCACATTTGAAACAGTTTCACCCAGCAATAAAATGTTCAGTAACAATCGATAAATTGAGATATTCATTGGGTTATGTTTGATAAATGGAAACAAGTCACTCAAATTTTGCAGGAAGCTTTTACGTGTATTGACCTTAAAACCTTTGCGGAACAATGATTCATACGAACAATGGCTTTTTGGGCCAGCTAATTGCTCAATATGCTGTTTTTATATATAAATAATAAATAAAATTGGAATCGTATATTTCCTTATAAATATGTATTCACTTCCAAGTACTGTTTAAGTATAATATAAAAATATTAAATTTTTGCCGTTCTTCTTACTTACATTTATTAATCTAAATATTAATATACATCAGAATGGGGATAAAAAGGGCAATATTAGGGTTGTTAAAAGTTGATTAAACCCAACGCTGACATATGTCAACGCTCTTATTGTGATAATATGATAGATAAGAAGAAGAAGATAATATGGATTAAGTCAAATGATAATTATATATAAAATAAAAAAAAAATAAAAAAAATATCCGATATCCATTTTTCCTAGCCACCCTGAAAAAATAAAATAAATTTTATAAATGATATTAGATTTAATATGTAATCGAATAAAGGTATAATAATTCATATATTTTTGTGAAATCAGTTGAACCAATCAGAGATATTACACATTTTAACATTATATTTAAGTGTATGAAAGCGAAATAATAATATTATATGAATTATTTCTTATATCTTAATAAATAATATTATATTATATGAATTATTTTGCTTAAATATAATGTGAAAATTAATAAATAATACTACATAGAAGGTGAGGTAAGATATCGCAATTTTTTTTAAACCCTAATTTTAATAATAAAATAATTAACTAATTTCACAGCTTGGCTCCCCTATTAATGGGAACCATGATAGGTTTTTTAGTGTAGTAATAATAAGTGGCTGTCCGTATTGATCTGAAATAAAAATTGTTGTTGCTCTATAATCCAATTGATATAAATATTATATGTACTGATATGTAGATAATTTTTTTTTTATATCGTGACGCCTTCCCTATTGACGGGAGTCCCTTTATAAGGAGTTGGCCAGGCCTTTACGGGAGAATATAGTAGAGATGGTTTCCCAGGCCACCACACAGCAATGAGTACTTAAGATCTAGTTTGCTAAGCTAGATCTACCAAGTGACTCCGGTGCCGTGAATCGAACCCGGGAGTCTTCACTCACGAATCCGTTACACTAACCACTGGGCCACAAGGCGGCTCTAGATAGATAATTTTCATGTATTATATTTTATAAAAACACAAGTTTTGTTTTGATGGAAATTCTAGCTTGATAGCTTAGTGGTCACACGACTTCAAGAGACAAGAGAGTAATATTTTTTAATGTGTGTTATGAACAGTGTCATTGACATTGGTGTATTAAAATCCATGATCCATGAATATCGGTCGAAGCAACAAGCAACGGATGTTTGAATATAAATGATGGGTCTTCAGCTGTATGGCCTGATGATGATGGTAGACCATGTGTCAGGTGGTAGGACTGACCGCTGGTTATGGTGACTGAAGCATGACTACTTCCACGCCTTGATGATCACCAACTACTAAGGCTGATGCTTGTCCTCACAACATTTATAATACATACACTTCTCCAAGGATGCCTTCATTATTTAACGCCCTATATTTCAACCTAAATTAAAACAAAGCCATACAATAACGGGTAAAACAATTAATATCTCGAGACCTCCCCCCACACATCGATAATATAATCAAGACCATTTCATCACACCAATCTGAATATTTAGATTTTGGTGTAATTTTATTTTAGTTTTTAATTTTTTTGTTTGGATTTGTTCTTTTTATATTCATAATATTAAATCATCCTCGTGTAGTAATCGTAGTTGAATTCAATTAATCCATATTAATAACTATCCTATTATTACCTCCTTATCCTCCTTTGAATGGGCCACAACGACTTGGCAACGAATTTGCGCACCTGGGTGAACTCTTTTCCACTGATTCTGCCACCTACAGGGCTTGTTTAGGAGCGATAACATTTAAATGATTTCTTCCTATACCTTACTATATTTTGACTTAATTTTATTTTTTTATATACATTTTATACATACGTTTTTATATAATAATATAATTTATTGTTATATACTTTTACCTTAAACCTTTTTTTAACTTGACTGAAGACTTATCGACTTATGAAGGGGCTTTGGGCAGTAAATAATTTTCTCATTTCAATGAAATATTTAATATAATGAAATTCCATCAAGATATTCCATATTTAAATGTGATTGTAGCTTATATTAAAGACAGTTTAGACAATTTTTAAAGTAAAGGTCTCAGACAATGTATTATTCGTTTTTGTTATCAGTATAATCGCCATTGTTTGTATTTTACCGTGATATATATTGCGGCATACTTTCATAACAAAAATCGTGTTTATCAGCATCAAGATCGTCGCCTTGAGATGAAAGTTTTCCTCATTCATCTTGTATATATATATAATAATTGTAGTCTTTGCTGATCAGTGGTGGTTGCCGACTGCAGCCAATGGTCATATTACCCAATGTTTGTCGGGTTCCTTGAAGCATATCATCGCCGACTGTCTTCAGGGCAAAACTCCTCCCCTCGCCAATGTCCGTTATAAAGCATCGTATATTTTATAAAACAAACTATACATTAAACAATTATTCTAAGCGAGGCGACCTGATTTTCACATTTTGATGGCTATAAATCAAACGATATTATTCTGTAAAATAGACTTGAGACGCTTTGAATATGCGATAAGCATCAAATCAACGTGAGCTTTTAAATAATATTCACAACATTCGATACGGTAAATCACTTAAACTTTTTACACCGACTATGATAATGTTACAAAACTGTAATGATGCTGTAACAACAGTTGATTCGCTTGAATATTTACATTCTATTTGCAAAAAAAAAAATACTTTCCCTCGCCTGAAATAATTCCTATATTAAAAATCCGCCTTAAGATTGGCGGCTTTCTCTATGATTCACAGTTTACATCCATTATAATTCTATTGTTTTATACATGATAAATAAAAAGAACTTTCGCTAGATTGTTTAACAACACTGTGACATTCAAAAAAGGTGTTTTAGTACAGTTACTTTAATCCAAAATGATCAACCTCGATTACTTACGCTTTTCGTCACGCGATCACTACAATATCACCGACAGTAAATTAATTCATTAAACCACTGTATATTATGACATTTACTGTGAATCTTTGGCTTGAATACAGTTAAAATATAGCTGTGAGGATTTTTTAAACCTCACCAAATTTATCGTTTAGTTGGTGAATATTATTTAGAATATTTAATTGAATGAATCTCTTATTTCATATCCTTCCTTATTCTAATCTACCATTGATATCCAGCTTATTTTTCAGTAGCCTAAACTCACATAAATAATATATTTAAAATATGAATCAAAAATAGCCTCTTTGCCAATATATAAATAGACGTATAAATAAAATTTCAATCAATCCAATATTTGGTCGAGGACTTCTGATTAAAAATTAACTATTTCTTTTAACCATCATCCAGGTTTTTTATGCTATTTTTAACTATATATTTTTATAGAGCAATATAGAAAACGGAACCATTGCAGTGTCTTATTTTGAACATCAATTAGAGTTTTGACTGTGACCATTGTCTATAAACTAAATCTTTACTTAAAATAAAAGTAACATTTTCAGCCAGTCAGTTGGGAATGAATAATACAGAGATAAAATATAAAAAATGTATACATAAGTTAAGAACGAGATTATTTTTCCTTTGTACGGTAAAATGGTCAATGAAGCGAATTGTGGAAATGATTAGGTATTATTAAAAGTGCAGTTATGCAATTATGACTAAGAATTGTCAGTATGGAACACGCTCCAGTTGCAAGGCTTTAACTAAGATTCACCACCGGTCATCACAATATTATGAACAATTAAAAATACCTCGACATGGATGAGAAATGCCAAGAATGGATAACTCCTCGTTTACCGTAAATCATATGCGCAAAGTTTTACCACCAATTAAAAAAAAAACGACCGTTTCGGCAACCAAACTGAAACGGCTAACGAACTCATATACGATATACAAAACACACACGTATTAATTAAATTTATATTAATTAAATTGATACCCAATATATAATAAATAAGTCTAGACCCCGATTACATAATATGATCATTAAATTTATTTATCATCAAAACAAAATATTTTTTTTCAATATGTGTGGTTACTGTATATGTAACGATAAATGTAAATTATTAAAAAGTATAAAAAAAAATAAAGTGGTATGCGACCTTTTTAACAATTGAAATATTTTAAATAAATAATTTAATTTTATATCAACCTCTACATTCATTTTAATACAAGCCAATAATATTGTATTTTTGTAAAAAACATTATTTGACTCATTATCCCTAAATTATTCATATGTTTTCATTAAAAGCCTTGTAACATAATAGAAAAGTCTTAGTAAGATTATTTTAAGGAGAGGTAAAAAGATTTATTTTTTTATATACATTATATATACCCAAACTGTGAAATTATTGAATTATTTTTTAAAATGTCCTTATAGTATTAATTCCAGCGTGTATTATATAGCGTGTTGTCTAAAAAATAGTAAAACCTTTTTTAGGCGAAATTCAATTTCAAAATGCACAATCATTTAAATTAATTGTAGCATGTAAATGAAATAATTTCGCAATGTAAATTTTTCACCGTACATATATTTATTGGTTGTAAGAAATGAATCCCATTTTATTATATGGAGCAGTGAAATAAATATTTAAACGTGAATAGGAAATCGTTAATTTCTTTTATATCCGACTATAAAACAATCATTAAAATACCTATTGAGTTTATAAAAAAAATATATGTACATAAAATTACATCCTTTTGTAAGCCAATGATTGATAATTTAATACCGCTAAATAAAATCTCTTCAAATGGGTTATGTGTGGTTTCGGTTTATTTTAACAAATCGACTCACGTTCTGCTGAATGACTATTAGTTGTTGATAAATTACAGTCTAATGTGTAATGACTAGGCTGTGGTCAAAGTGTAATATTATTTTAACACTGTTTCGGATTGTTCTCGTCACGAATACGAAATATATTCTTATAACGGTACAAATCATCATTGCTTTGTTACTATTACATGTATTAAAGTCGTGAAATTGTCAGATACACACATTTCCCACTACGCGGTCGTATTTCATACTTGAAATCATTCATATTTAATTAGCATTTTAAATTCGGAAACATGTCAGTGTGTATTTGATTTGATTGTATCTCATTAGAGTCTTGATATAATATTTCTCTCACAAGGTTTATTTACGTAAACCATCAAAATACTGTTTAGAGCTCAAATAATCTAAACGTACACGTGAATATAATTTTTATAAAATTGAAATGGGAAAACAGTTACATTCCATGATACAATTGACGAGTGATCTTAATACGACAGTTCAATAGCTTGTTTTCAATAATTGAGAGATTGAATATTTGATAAAGCAATTATCACAGTTTTGTTCTTTCATCCAATTTTAAAGAAAATACGAACACTGATTCCCACGTGTATTGACACCAAACAAATTTCCCATCTCTCGAACCGTCTTACGATTTAATAAAATAATAAATCATATTTTCTACTTTGATAAATAAATATTTTACCACCAAATTTCCAAAATTTGAATATGTATCGAATTTTCTGTAACAAGTAAACTAGTAGGCCGCTAGTATTCGATAAAAAAAATTGCTCAGCTTAATGATTATGAAAAAAATAGCGTGAAGCTCTGCAGGAGGTCGAAATAGTTGTACTTTTATATTTTGCTACTTAAAATTTCTTTTGGAATCAATAAAAACGGCTTTTCAAGAAGTAAAAAATAAGAAGAAACCTATTTGTGACGATCATTTCGATCCAAGTTTTTTATTTATTTATTGCCTGGTTCATAAAAGTTAGTTACGCGTGATGGTTTGTCTATTTTTCATATAAAATTATCATAATCATCTCCTGAGCTTCTCTTCTCAATGAAATCTAGACCTGGATGATGATTTGACATTGTTTTATCCTTTTCTGCAGAATATTTAGCTTGCTCCAATTTTAATTTCTCTTTGCAGAATTTCCTCACCTGATCTTCTCAGGTGCAATGGGGTCTATCCATCCTTTCTTTTTGTGTTGGCCTTAAATAATCAATATTGGCAGCTATCAATGGACAAACATAATTGAGACTTCTTGGTGAAGTAGATCAAGGTTTTTGATCTAGAATCATCAAACCCAATATCCCAGATGATAAACGACCGCCTGTATTTTAGCCTTCCAGCTTCATTCAAAAATAAAATTTCATAGCTACAATTCCAAGTTGGTCTGTAAATTCTTTTGATTACAAAACACATATTAATCTGAGGCGTTTATTATGTTAAGTGTATTTTTTTAGACCTTTATTATTAAGAAGAGAGTAGGCTGCTTAGATTCAAACGTAATATTTTCAGGGTGCACCAGGATAATTATTGAGAATTAGAAGGAAAGGTGAGATTTACTCTTTGTACAAAAGAGTATATATAGTACAGTTTATTAAAGCTTTCATACTAAGTTTGGTCGGCTACGTAGAAAGAGCAGAAAGGATAGTATCGAAAATATTATCCAGCAAACCTAAGGGAAACAGAAAGCACGGTAGACCTAGTTTAAGATGGTGGTACTTTTATAAGGTAATTAAGAGTTTAGTACTAATAACTGGAGAAGAGCGGCTTCTAATAGAAGTTATTGGTGCATAAATTCTTGGTTCCTCACTGAACTGTTGATGATGTTCTGATGATTTTAATATGAAACACTGTATAAACAAAAAAAAATTCAAGAGTCATGTGTGTATAATATATTAATTGTATTGTTTCAGAGGTCGTAGAGTGTAACGACTTTCGTCTCGATTGTATTCGAAGCAAGCGTGACACAAGGCTCATGATTGACTTTCCACATTGTGCATCGGCCATGACAATCGGCGGGAAATTCCAAATGCGAAATGGCCGCTGACTGCTACAACCTGAAAGACCTTAATCTCCCTAGGGTCAGGCTGAAGAGATGCTGTGATCCCATGTTGTGGCTATGTGTGTTTTTGTGGACTATAAGTGTCGTGTCCGGGAACAGACCTCCCCGCTTTCTTATCGACGGGCAAACGGAAATAGTCATAAGGTTAAAGGAAGGACCGGAGACGGCAATAGGTGAGTTATATTAACAGTTAATAAATCCACCGGATGACTTTACGACATTACGGTAAACTTACACAGATTCATTAATCCAATTTACAATGTGATTAACCAAATATAAACCGGAAACATTTAATTATTGTCATTAACACCAAATACTTGTCAATATAAGATTTTACAGATATCGAAAAGCTCTTTCCAGTTTCCGATTACATTTAAACTCATTATACAGTGTAGACTTGATAAGTTTTTTTTCTTGTCTCGATATTAGAGGCGCCTGGCAATGCATAAACCCCCTCCTAAGTAATAGATTCCTAGGTATACGTCACCGTAAATACGATAGTAGAGTTACTTATGATCGGTTTTTTTGTGAATGAATGGGATTAACATTGTATTTTTACTTTTGTGTTGCAACAAAAGATTGTGAAATTGATTTAAAACATGAAAACAAAATGTTTGGCAAACCTACTGCGAAAAAAAACATTAAAGTATTAATAATATACATATAAATCTTGGGATTCTTAGGTGTGCGTCGCCGTAAACGTACACCGTGAATACGATAGTAGTTACTTAGCTACACTTATGATCGGTTTTTTGTTAGTTAAAGCCTCGTCTGAGCCTCGGGTGAGGCACTAATTAACAAATACTAATCAAAAGTACAGCAAAGCAACTGTATATCCGTCTTTACGATGTACTTTTACGGCAAAACACGCCTAGGAATCCCAAGCTTTGCCGTCTCCAAGAAAGAAATTTAAAGTCATTTTAGCATTTTTCCATTTAATATATGGAAATCAGATAACTCGTATTATATAAGGTGGAATAAGTTGGATTATCGAGAGTACACTGTAATAAAGTAGTCTTTCAGTAGAACTAGTAGTAGTAGTAGTTGTAAAGTAATAATTTTCAGAGGGTTCAACTGTCTCGTTAGTTCAGTGGATGGAGCAATTGGTCATAAATGAGGAGACGCAGGTTCTGCACCAGATGATTGATTGGTGTTATGAGGAAATGCTTTAATTTCATGATCACTCAATATAATATAGTTTATTATAATTTTGGATCAGTTTGATTGAAATAAAATAATGTTGTCATTTAATAAAATAAAATTCAAGTATTACGAACTTAAAATAAGTCCATTTAAAATAATTTATATATTTTTTACCATTAAATGTAACTAATTTAATAATACATCATCGATAACAGTATATACATATTTTCATTACTTAATCCGATTTACGTATCTAAGTGGGCTGCGTCTAATTTATATTTTCCGCATGATCTCTTTTCAACAAGGTGTCTTAAACTGGAATTTTGAGAATAACAAAATATTAAGCACATTTTAACGATTAAAAGCAATATGAGAATTTCTCACATGGAATTGCAACTGATGAGAAAGTGATGCGTGAACAATTTCATGTAAAATTTTATATGATTAAGTTTAGAAATGACGGAGGAGAACTTCCGTTTATTTGAAGAACAATGAAGAAAGTCGCTCAGGTTATATTTTTTTCATAGCAATAATGGGTAGGTTTACTATTCAAAGACGCGTAATAAAACAATTTCAAATTGACGCAGTGGTGGTATAATTTAGAATAGAAAAAAAATGACTTGAATTTATGGTGGTAAATTATATGATCTAATGGGTGATGCCTTAAAATACGCCCTTAATCAGTTTCAGATTCTTGGACCTAAATCAAATGTATTTTTTCATATGATAAATAAAGGGAATGTGACAGTAATAATGACGTCTCTATTCTTCATAGAAATGCAAATCATTGTTCAACTCTTCCATAACGAAGGGGAATATAAAAAAAAACTTTTCGCTATAAATGTTTTCAAGTAATTAATTATCCGTGTGTATACTCTTGTAGTTCCCCACATATTTTTTTATTTGTGTATATTTCTTAGCGTGAAGAATTGATTTAAATCTATTATGTGATTTGCTGCTATTTTATAACAATTTGTCACAATGTAGGTTAAACTTTAATCTTCACAATGACAAATGTCATAAGAGTATAAATTATAGTACAAATTAATCAAGATATACTACGATAAAATCATATCTCACTGCTATATAATCATTCACTTCATGCAATACTTAATTTATAAAACAAACGGTAATAATAATATATGTCACGTAAATAGGAAAAACCTAAATCATAAGTTCTATAAATAAATCCGACAAATTTTTCTCACTTCTATAAAATACAAATAAAACACTTGATATAAATGCTTTAACGCCCTTACAATAAGAAGTTTCTCTATTTATGCCATTAGATATTTTTTTAATTGAATAAGGTTTATGGGAACTTTATAGCCTTATAAATAATAGAGATAAAGTTTTAAATTTTAAATAAAATTTACTATAATTTAAATACACAATACCTTTTACCTACCTTGCACATTTACAGACAGTAGAATTCACTTTTTATGAACCATGATGGTTTGATCGATTCATCATAGTTTCAACTCAATAAAATAAATATGCGATTTAAAAAAAATAATAGTATTTTTTTATAAAAAAATGTGATATATCAGTATAAATATTAGGATAGCCGGATTGTATGTTATACTTTTCTTTACTAAAAAACACTTAAATAAAGGCATTGAAATAGTAAGGAAATAAAACTGAATAATCCATAGAAATATTTATAAATAGATTTGATACCTACTTGGAAGAATTCAATAATTTGTTAAGTATTTATTTAGTATATAAATATGTCCTGAAGCAGCAATATTATTTTTGTTATATATATTATATGTAGGTTCTAATTTAATCAAACTGAGGGTTAGGATTATTAATTTAACCACCGACACACAGTATACATTATATTTTACAGTTAATCTAATTATAATTATAAATTTACACCGAATGAGAAACTGAGAACAGAAACGAGTTCAAAAGCATTTCCATGTTAAACTTGACCTGTTTGCATACGTTGTTATAAACAAACAAGTCACGCTATGTAATGTTATTAAGTACGTGATGCTGATGATGATAATGTACTTGAACCTGTTCTGCTCCAGGTCTTGTTAACTGATTCCAGTTCACTTTCAATTGAAACTGGTTCCCCTTTCCGTTTCCTGTACAACCTTCCTAACCGTACATAGTTATATCATTTTAAACAGTAATTATAAATATCATATAATACATTTTATTTAAAATTATCATCTATGGATTGAAACATTGTCAAGATGGAGATCATCAGTCTATAATGATGACCATCGAGGGTCGAGTACATCCGCAAAATCAATAGTAATTAGTAATTTTCTCTTTTGTCCAATAAGAAATGTAACAAATGTGTCACATTCTCACATATTTACAATACTTTATTTTATGACAGTCGCTTTCCATTTGTCCTCTAACGCGTAATTATATCTATAGCAATATTTCCCATAGATTTTCTTTATTTATATACACGTGTGAACGATCATATCTTTAAAATCACAGTAGAACTCCTGTTCACTGTCATGGTTAATAATTAAATATAATTTGTAAATAATATTCTTGTCTTTTCTATATGTTGTATCTGAGTAAATCATAATTCACAAAATACAAATATCTGGATATAAAGTAAAATAACCAGCGTAATATATTATAAGACAAATACTGTGGTAATGACTTCAAATCCCGCTCAAGTAAAAAAAATGATTTGATCGGTTATTACGACTGGGAGATCGGGAATAATATTGATTAAATCCCGATGGATCGTCTTGGTCCAGGTTTACTCTCATTTCCTGGATTGTAAGGGCAATACTTAAGCGATTATTGTAATACAATAACACGATATTGTGTGTAAAACAACAAAAATTGTAAAAACCTTCTTAAAAAGCCCATCGGAGCTTTTATATCAATAAATAAGGGGCCACGCCCAAGCTAATTGAGGACCCTTATTCAGTGTAGTGTGATAGTCTTTAAAACACTTAATCGATATAATACCTTGTAATATAATAATCATGTTTATTGAATGGCTTCCTTTTAGTAGGTGTTGTTAACGTTGTTAGGTCGTGAACCATAATTTGTGTCGATTAACACATAAAATAAAAAATATATACATATAGGAGTAAAAGAAATATTCTTCTAGGTATTTTATTCTGAAGTCGTCAAATTGGAATTATTGCTATCATTTTAGATACGGTTCAAAAGAATCTTGTATGTCGTTTATTTTATCTATATAAGTATTAGCATTCGTCACATCCCAAAAATATTCAAAACGATCAATCAGTAATTTTAAGTATTTCAGGATAATATTTCTTCTATAAAAGTATAGACTTTTAAAATCTTCTCTCTAAATTTATATTATTTTGAACTTGATCTATGAAAATAAATGTATTCCTATCAATATTCTTCTACATTTTATATATTGATTCAACCAATTATTCAATGGCGGAATTTCACGAAGATTCTTAAAAAAAATACCGTATAGGAAATTGTTTTCTCTGCTAAATGTTTCATCCGTTCGATGTGCAAGTTCATTTCGTGATACTTTCTCGACCTTCAACAAACATAATATTCTTATTTGTTCAATGCTGCGGTAAATTATCTGGTGCACGATTCCGAACCGAAATTGGTATTGGCTTCTAAGACTCAAATAAGTAAATATAGCACACCATTATTTGGAAGTAGAAAAAACCCAGTGTAATCGGCAGCTTTTAGCTGGAACAAGTCACGGTTCCGAAAGCACATCATTGCCGTTATGTACCCAACTAGATTTGTTTGCGCAACTAAGCCACAATCACTTTAATCTAAATCATTATTATTTAAGTGAGTATGTATTATTGTGGGTATTTAATTCATTAAAAAGTGATATTACAAATAAATGTACATTACTCACAAAATTTCTATAAAATATACATAATTATATGTGGTCTTCGAAATTGCTCCATACATAATTCTTAACCAATGGACGCGCTTTTTTTACATTCACTGCAAGATTTGATTGCTAATTGCCTATTGGACTTAGAGTAAAATATATTAACAATGTAGCCACACGATTACTTAATAATATTATTGTAATTTTAAGTAGTTTTTGATATTTTTTGCATTCTCGGCGTAAGGGCAGTCAAATTATGTCCATATCTTCTACATTCGACTGTAATTTACTAATTGAAGTACGACTTCTCCGAAATGAAATTATTACATATTTGAAAAATGGTATTATATGTACATAAAAAACATAATTTTATTAGTGAGGTTTTTTTACTAGACTGACTGAAAATAGACTACAGCGAGTATTTTGGTTGCATAATATTTATTTGCCAGAAATATTGTATTGTGACAAAAAATATCCGTCGTACACTTCGTGGATTATGAGACCTTATTTTTTTATTGAATCAAAATTACATTTAATATATGATTAGTGAGGGTAAAAATGGGCATATCACTCATTATTTATTATACTTGTAGGAGAAGACGTAAAAGCAATACCCCTGAATTTGTAATTATATGTTATATATAACATAATTTCCTATTATGTATATTGTCCATATATCAAATTAAAAGTAACAAAATTTTGGTATTAAAATTTATTTGGATAAAATTAAATAATTAGTCTTAAAATTGTGTGTTTCTAAAAACGTGATAATGCACACATTAAAAAAATATATAAAAAATCATGCGTTCATTTGGTAATTCTATTTGATTATGATGATCTTTCTATATTAAATTAATGAAACATTCTTTATTTCAGGAAGCCTTCTTTATAGATTAAGAGCTGTCGATCCAGATGGAGACAAATTGCAATTTGGTGTTCGGGAACAGATCGGCAGTGACATACTAAGGATTCATTCAGTGTCTGCCAACGAGGCTAATGTTTACCTTGCCAAAGAACTTGACAGAGAAGTGAGTCATGATTATATTTTTATCTCGAAACAAATAAAATTTATAGTAATTATTCACACTGTGAAGATTTACATGCAATTGACTTGAAAAAAAATCGTTAGAATTTTCACGATTGTCTTAACGCTGAGAATCAATTGGACTATTATCTCACGGTTTTGAGAAATTAATTTTAAGTGATGATGTTTATTAATAGACTAGAGATGAATACGCCCTGGTGCTGACAGTGACTGATGGACATCTCGGAGATGGCAACTTCATAACTCAAAGCTTCCTACTCCTGGTTGAAGATATCAATGACAATGAACCAGTCTTCAAACCTTATCCATCTGCAATCAGTGTCCTCGAAGATGCATCTCCTGGAGTATTGGCTTCAGTGGAGGCGACAGATCTTGACGAAGGAGCATACGGACAGGTATATTATTTATAACCATAACTAGATTAAACTGTTATTGTTAGGACTATCCCGATGTATCAATTATTTGAAGACATTACTAATTTCTTTGATGTATAGAGTGAATGTGAGACACGTTTAGAGGCGAAACTACTTACCGTAATTGATAATTATTATAGTATGTTACGATATAACTAATCGAAGGCGCTTGCAGGTAAGTAGGTAGGCGCATACGGGTGATAAAAGTTTAAAATTTACTCTACATATTCATGAAATAAATAATAGATCGGTGATTCTCTAAGTACACTGAAGACTGTCGATTTATAGGGGGGTATTATATACACAATTTCTGTAATTTCTTAAATCGTCTAATTCACAAATGCGACATCATTCAATTTTTGGGGGAAAAAAATTCTTCCCATTTAATGTGAAAAAAATTATATATAAAAACTCATTCTATTCAATCTAATTAAACAATTCAATGTAAAAATGTTAAATAGTATACATTCTTATAAAATTATTTCCCAATTAGCCCAGTCAAATTAGGAATTCTCCTCGGAATTTGAGCCTGTAATTTTGCATACACCTTTATTTTGGTGTTATAAGAATTGTGTAAAAATCTAACACCGTAACGGGTTTGGAATTTATTCAAAGTTTACAAATATCAGTTTTTCAAGATTATCTCGAATTCTATAGCTCCAATGATCTTAACAAAAACATCAAATTTGTGACAGATTTTATTTGAAAACATTTTTGATACACCCCACTTTTATAACACCAAAATAAAGGTGTATGCAAAATTAGAGATGACTCAAATTCCGAAGTTTTCCCCTTTTTCTACCTAATTTATCTAATAATCTGCACAAAAACAAATTACCACAGAAATTACGTTGAGTAAACAAAAGAAGTGTGTTTTATATTGTAATGAAAACTCTTGTCCTTCGTTTTGTCGACGCCTCAATGAAACATCATTGTGAATGTCTTTCCAGGTAGTATATAATCTTCAAGAGATGGAAGGAGACTCTGAACTCTTCTCAATACAGACAATGAACGGCAAAGGAGTGATACGGCTCGTCGGACAGCTCGATTACGAAAAGAAGTCTTTGTATCAGTTGAGGATCTTAGCGATCGACAGAGCGAATCAAGGAAAAGTGAACACTGGAACAGCAGCCATTTTGGTCAAGGTTCAAGATGTTGAAGATCAACCACCGGAATTTGTGGGAGTAGTCCCAGTCACCAGAATAAGCGAAGACTCTCCACCGGGAACTTCAGTACTTCAAGGTTTAACCATACATATAATAATAATAACGTAATATTGAAAGGGATAATTTTCAACGTGGACCAAGCATATGATTCTGAGTGATACAATTAGAGTTGCCTCTGTCAAACTCACCTGCTTGGTCTGCCATATTTATATGTATACGTCCAGTTGTCCGGCCTTCTAATATCGGTATTGTTGGAGAATGCCTCCTTGTGGCCCATTGGTTAGTGTAACGGATTCGTGAGTGAAGACTCCCGGGTTCGATTCACGGCACCGGAGTCACTTGGTAGATCTAGCTTAGCAAACTAGATCTTTAGTACTCATTGCTGTGTGGTGGCCTGGGAAACCATCTCTACTATATTCTCCCGTAAAGGCCAAGGTGGCCTGACCAACCCCTTATAAAGGGACTCCCGTCAATAGGGAAGGCGTTACGGTATAAAAAAATTGGATAATGCCGACACGGCAGTTAAGGGATGATTTGTCTCATTGAAATTTTCCTTATTCAACCACCAATTTTACATTATTTTTATATTGTCCTTTAACCAATAACAAAGTACACTTACAATTCATCTATATTGTTTGAATTCTGAGATATATTTTTAATGTAGTCTTCTAATTGTATTCCCACACTTCTACTTGGTCTAATATCAATTTGTTTTAAATGAAATAAAGCAGTATCTAATAATACATCCCGCATCGAACCAATTCCGGTCTTCATAATAATTATGAGGGTATCTTCATACTAATACATCACTTGTTTATAGTCTTAAATCGTTTCATTGTGGATATTGTTCTTAATTTTAGTTCACGCCATCGACGGGGATAGGGGAATAAACAATAAAATAACTTACTCAATATCATATGGAGGAGACGAACAATTCGATATTGATAGTAATTCGGGAATAATATACACAGTGAACACTTTGGACAGGGAGGAGCCCGAGGGTAACAATGGAGCTTATATCTTAGAAATTCTGGTAATACTCAATATAATAATGCATAGATTTAATAGAAACTAATGTAAACTATCATCACCAGGCTACTGAAAATTCAAAAAAAGTATCGCCACAACCTACAGCCACTACTGAAGTTACTATAATTTTAACCGATGTCAACGACGAAACTCCACGTTTTCGAAGCAAGAGATATATTTGCGAAGTTGTCGAAAATGCTCAACAAAACACGCCATTGACGTTCCTCCAAGATGCCATACCTGAAGTCTATGATTACGATCAGGTGCATATTTTTTTTATTTACTAATATTGTATAAACTATTAATGTATATCTCAATTTTTACAGGGTAAAAATGGAACGTTCGAATTGTATTTGGAAGGTGATAATGGTGTATTTGAAGTCACTCCAGCAAGGGGAGTCAATGAAGCTTCATTTTTAATAAGAGTCAATGAACCATCCTTCCTAGATTATGAACAAGTTACTGTCATGAATTTCTCCCTTGTGGCCAAAGAAACTGTACTGTCCAAGCCAAAAATGAGGTAATTTCAATTAAATTGCGCCTAATTTATTTAATCTACTCACAACAATACGTTAAATTAACTCTTTAGCTTGGTTTAATTAAAAATATATAAGTGTATTTAATTGTATACATCTTCCACTTCGATGATGACGATGGTAATACATATTTTTTTAAACGTTACTGTTCTATGGAAACTTTAACTAAACCGATAAATTCACAAAATAAAGTATTTTTACAAAATAAAAGCTCACGTTTTTTACATAATTTAAAAATAATTAATATGTTGCGTATAATATTACTTAAAATAGGTAGAAATGGCCTTATAGCGACGCTGGAAAGGAAAAGCCTAACCTAAACCTAAGCGACACTTTTTTATTATTGAGTTATACACACCACTGGAATTGCCTTTTTTTTTCTATGTCAAACTGTTGAACTTATACGATGATTTTTACTGACGCTTGTTCAGTCATTATTGTTATAAAATTGAGAAAATTTGACCAATATTAATATAATACAATTAATAGGTGGTTTTATTACGTTTCAAGTTGAAAAGGAATCATGTTAATATCTTCAATGGGAGTAAAGTTATGATTTTTATCGTCTAAAAAATAACCTTTAACAGCTCTACTGTAAAGTTGTCCGAATGTCGTATAGGTTTTTCCTTTCTAGCATCGATAGTAATAACATCCACATTCTTTTAGAGTTATATATACAATAGTAAAAAGACCTTAAAAAAATTAAAAAAAAAACTAAAGACTAATTAGATTTTGATTGAATATCATAAAAAACCATTTCAAATTTAGTTGCCTAAAAAGCACGTCTGTGAAATTTTCAATGACTTCAATATAAACAAAATAATCAATGTAACTTGTTTATGTTATTATAAATATCATCCAATGTTTATGAATCGTACACGTCTCAGCCGATGTTTATGAATTGTCCATGTTCAAATGTATTAATCATTGTAATTATATTTCAGTGTGGTTCCCATAACAGTTCATATTCGAGATGGTAACGATAATTTCCCCGAATTCACAGAGCCAATGTATGACGTGTCAATACCAGAGAATTGTGGAGTCGGGACAACAGTGGCTTGGGTTCAAGCTTTAGACGACGATTCTGGAAATTATGGAACTAGGGGAATAAGATATACAAATTTGGGTGGTGGGATTGCACACCTGTGAGTATAAATTACCCTTCATTTAATTAAAAACATATGTAAAACTAAAACAATATTATATAGTTTGAACATGAATGCGGTGACGGGGGTGATTACGGTGAAATATCCTGGAGGAGACAGCTTCGATAGAGAATTAGTATCCAGGCATTATTTAACAGTCGAAGCAAGAGACGACTTGGGCCAAGGAAACAGAAACACAGTGCAGTTGGTAGTCAATATTGAAGATGTCAACGATAATCCTCCTGTGTTTCTTCAAAATAAATATGAAGCTAGACTTCTAGAGGGAGAGAAAGAATTCGAAATCCCGCTCGTCATAGAAGCGAGAGACGCCGATCTAAATGGTATGATTTTTTTTTAATATTTTCAACACACAATTAAACAATTACATTTTTCAGGGACAAGAAACAGTCGTGTCGAGTACACGATAGTGAATGGGGAATACAAAGACAATTTTACGATAGAACCCAAAACGGGAATTATAAAACCAGCTGCCCCCATGGATTTCGAACAGCTTGCTGGGGATAATAGCAATATCAGACCCATACAATTAACGGTGAGTTTTTTCAATATCATGAACAATTAAACAAACTATATTATTTTTTTGAAAATAGGTAAGGGCAAAAGATTTTGGGATTCCACCCCTATCGGCAGATGTTCCTGTGACAATATACATCCAGGACGTCAACGATCATGCTCCAGTATTTCAACAAGTATTTTATAAAAGATCAATACCCGAAGACATGCCCGGTGGCACTGCGGTTTTAGAAGTACGTATTGTTCACCCAACAACAGCCAAATCAATACAAGAAAATCAATTATTATTAAAATGTTTGTAGGTCAAAGCATTCGATAGCGACGGGTCAGCTCCCAACAATCAAATAATTTATAGAATACAAAAAGGTGCTGGAGATAAATTTGTGATTGATCCAGAAAATGGTGTAGTATCCGTTGCTCCAGGTTCTGACCTGGATCCAGACAAAACCAATCCAAAAAGCAACAAATATTCATTAACAGTAGTGAGTATATAAACAATAAAACCTCAATAATACAAATAAATAATCTTAAACATACTTAAATTCAAGTTTCTCCTTGTTCGTATAAAAAGTAGTATTTGTTTATCTATCATCTACCTACGATTTTCGACAAACCTTATCAAATGGGAAAATCGGGGGATAAATTTATTTTAAAACAATTTTCATGTAAAATAGACACCCTCTTTCCCAAATTAGTCCGTTATACTGAGGTTCTGCTAAATTAAAAATCATGTTTTTCAAATTAATAAATAATAAAATACTTATTTAAGGTTGCATTTGATGGAGGAATAGGTGAACAGCAATTGTCAGCTTCAGTTCTAGTCAATATTTCTATTGTTGATGTAAACAACAAACCTCCAATATTTGTGGAGCCTGGTACTATTATTGTTAAAGAAAATATACAGGTAACATACACACAATAATTAATAAGATTCATGAAATTAAAACCAATGTATTGTTTAAGGTCGGGACATATGTATTTCGAGCTGTAGCAAATGATCCGGATGATATGCCTGTTTTAAGATATCATTTAGATTTTGATAATAGCATTGCTAAAAATGAAGAGAATACAATAGTGAAACCTTCAGAATATGATTATATGTCAGCCTGGGATCTGAATCCACTCGATGGTATGTTGAGAGTGGTGAGACTGCTAGATCGAGAAAAAATAGAATCTATTAAATTAGGAATGATAGTTGAAGACATTGCCTCTGTTAATGGCGGAGAACAACAAACTGCTTCAAGTAAGTATCACTAAATATAATGTGCACTCCCAGTTAATAAATAATTTAACTTAAAATATTTCAGCAACCCTAACTATATTGATCGAAGATGAAAATGACAACAATCCAAGATTCAGAAAACCATTTTACAAGAAATCCATCACCGAAAATACTAAAACGGGAACTACCATATTAAATGTGTTGGCAGATGATGCGGACAAAAATAAATCGATCACTTATTCTTTAGAAGGTATGAATTTTAGCAACCTATATTGTGGATTTGATTTTTATTTATATTAAATTTTAAGGTCCAAAAGAATTGATCAAACTCATACATCTGGACCCTGAAACAGGGGAAATCTTAGTTGCTAACAAAATCGATCATGAAATTCATCCTTGGATCAATCTAACCGTTAAAGCAACGGATAACGGAGTTCCACCTCGTTCCACACTAGTTGATTTATTTATTCAGGTTCAGATTATTTTTTTTACATATACAATTATTGTTTTAAGATCTAAATTATTTTTGTGTCGTAGGTGTTGGACGAAAATGATAATAACCCTTATTTTGTATTTGAATCGGGAAGTATAAGCATTTTGGAAGACACTCCGCCAGGAACACCTTTAGCTGTAATAAAAGCTAAAGATTCAGATTCGGGAGAATTTGGTAAAATCACTTATTTAATGGATCATATTGCTACGGAGGTAAAATTCAATGAAGTTTTGGATATGATAAATTTAAAATTAACATTGTTGTAATTTCTTAAGGGAAAATTTGCTATAAACCCTGATAATGGAACATTAAGTGTTAGTGATTGGCTTGATAGAGAAAAGCAGGCGTCGTACAATCTGGTCATAGAAGCCTGGGACAACTATCAGTTTGGTTATCTCAGTGGTGAGAGTAGAAATGCTTTCAAACAGATAACGTAAGATTAATTTAATACATATATTTTAAATAAGTTGCAATGTTATTTGAAAGATATTATTTATGCAGTATTCACGTGGAAGATGTAAATGACAATACACCAGTGTTATCACTACCAAAAGAGTGTGCAACAATCACAGAGTTTCATTCCAAAAGAGATCCGATAACAACAGTTCATGCTACTGATGCTGATGACATCAACATTGGAAATGGACGAATAAAGTTTGATATTGTAGGCGGCAAAGGACTGGGTAATTATTTTAATAATATTTAATAATATTTAAATTACAACTTGTTTATTATTATTGTAGAATTATTTAAAATCACACAAGTCCCCGGCGACTATACGAGTGCTTTTATAACAGCGGCAAAAGACCTCAAGGATAGATATGGAAATTACACTTTGGTAATTGAAGCGAGTGATCTTGGCGAGCCTCAGAATGTTGTAACTGGAGAGATGAACATATGTGTAACTGATTTTAATGATCATGCTCCACTTTTTGTCAGCCCACCTCAAAATGTCACCATTAGAGTTCCGGAGGTATTAAATTTTTTACATGAACCTCATCAGAATGAGCGATTTAAAATTTCAGCAAGTCATATGACAAATGTTTTTTTTTGCATATTCTAAATCAACCGACTCAATAATACTACATTTATTATTTGTATAGAGTAAATTTAAAACATACATATCAGACTATTCGTGAGATTATGGGATTTCTCATCAAAGACCATAGTTGATCACACCACAAAACTTACATCACAAATCACAGTCGTTTGTGGTAAATTACAAATTTATGAAACAAGGGATTAATGTCTCTCTCATGATTAAAAAAAAAATACTTGTTAAATATCGATTCAATTTTATGGGTAGAGATGAACGAGATTATTTTATTACTCAAATATTATATAAATTAATTTTTCTACACAGAATGCAACAATAGGGACACCAGTAGTCGAAGTTCATGCAATTGATGGCGACATAGGTTCAAATGGAGCCGTTAGATATCGATTAAAACAAGACATCATGGGCAACTGGAGAACATTCAACATAGACTCGACTACCGGAATAATTAAATTAAAAAGATCATTAGACAGAGAGAAGCAAAAAATATATGATGTAAGTCTGCATTTCAAAATGATTACTATAACTGAAAATAATTAATTAAAACCAATCTTTACAATCAGTTAAGAGTAGAAGCTTACGACTTGGGTCTGCCAACACCTCTCAGCTCTGATTTGGACCTGTCAATTTATGTGCGTAATGTAAATCATTACAAACCAAGATTTGCTCAATCGGCAATGTTTGCCAATTTTACCGAGCATTCGAAGCCAGGTGAAGAATTTGTAATATTGCCTCCCGTTATCGAGAGGGATGAAGTTGATATGTTGGACGATCCAGCCATTCCGGTCTGCTACTTTATACTACGAGGAAATCACAATGGCATATTTGATCTTGAACGAAGTAGTCATAGGTATACATAAAAAAAAATACTCAAAAATGAACATAACTTTGAAATTTAATATTTCAGACTCTCATTGGCTAAAGAAACAGATCGGGAGATAGAAAATGGTCACATGCTTGTTGTTCATGCGTCTGAAGATTGTATCATTGAACCGAAACATAATCCTAATGAAGGCTTGGATATGTTCGAAGACACTATTATAACAATTTTTGTAAATATAACTGACATAAATGACAACCCACCAAAATTTGTAAATGAAATATTCACCGGAGGAGTAACCACAGCTACTGACTTCGGAACACAATTTATGCATATTAAGGTAATTAATCAATAGATTAACTATTTTCAGGTGAACTAAAGATTATTAGTTTGACTAAATGTAAAATGAAGACTTGTTAGTGACTTTTTAATTCCATTTCACATATTTTCAGGCAATTGATCCTGATGATGGTGAAAACTCTCTCGTAACATACTACCAAATAGGTGAAATTCAAAGAACCTTATCGGAGGGATTAGACAGTCTGAAAGGGCCACCGTTTTTAGTGGATAAATTCACGGGAGCAGTTCAATTAAATTTCGATCCTCAGAAGGGGATGAAAGGATATTTCGACTTCATGGTTAAACACTTGAAAATATATTTCAATATCACACATAAAACCTGAAATTTTTGTAGGTTTTAGCCAATGACACGGGAGGTCTTCAAGATGTAGCCAGAGTTTTCATTTACCTATTAAGAGAAGATCAAAGAGTGCGGTTTGTTCTCCGACAACATCCATTCGAAGTACGCGACAGAGTGAAGCCTTTTAGAGAGAGTTTGGCAAATGTAACGGGTTCAATTGTCAACGTAGATGACTTCAGAGTGCACGAAAATAAAGATGGATCAGTCGACGGTACAAAGACTGACTTATATCTACACCTGGTGGATGGAAATGATCATTCAGTATTAGAAGTGAATGAAGTATTAAAATTAGTAGATCAAAACATCGAACAGTTGGATTCCTTATTCAAGGTAAGATTATTTAAATCAATAGATTGCATATTATGTAGAAATTATTAATCAAATATTTTATTTACATAGGAATTCAATGTGTTAGATACACAACCCGCCGAGTATCAACCATTATCGGCTGATATGTTAACAGCCAACCAAGCCGTATTCTGGCTGGTATCAGCGAGCTTATTTTTAGGAGTACTGTTAATTCTATGCCTATTGTTATGTTTGACACAAAGAGCAAACTACATTCGTAAATTGAAAGCTGCAACTGCAACAGCTTACGGTAATTGTTAAAATCGATTCATGTATGAATAGAATTAATTGTTAAATTGCTTTGCAGAGTCGACACTTCAAGGAGAATCTGATATGACAATCAGGAGTGTGGGAGGTAGAGTCCCCAATACAAATAAACACAGTACACAAGGAAGTAATCCTATTTGGTTACGAGCTTACGAAAACGACTGGTATAAGAATGATGAAGACAGAGCGAGTCAGTCTGAACGGGATTCCTTGGACGAAAACGTCGTTGGCGACAACATGACCAATGAAAAGCCGTATTTTATAAATACGGAGCCATTTCGTTCTCCGGACAATTCTATAAATAGTGATTCACAGTTGAACCAGTCAAAATATAATGTGTATCAACAAATAGAACAAATTAATAATGCCAAAAATTTAGAAACAACCGAATTGTAAAAAGAACAATCTACATATTATATTATTTATATACAATACATAATTGTTTTACTCGTTAAAAACATATTACTTATTAGATAAAAATGTTTCTTATCTTTGTAGACCAAATGTCAAATTTTGAACACATAAAGACAAACCATAGTTTTCCAGTGTTCAGGACCGATGACAACTGTATGTAAATTATCTCTGTTAAAGTTTGATATTTGCTCTACAAACATAAGAATCAAAGAATAGTCCAGATTATTCGTGTCCTAAACTAATGCATCGTCCAGATAGTGGGAGTTAACTGTGTGAAATATGTATAAATTTTGTGCAAATGCGATTGCACTCGATGAAACAATTATAAAAAGAATACACATTTTCAATTTATCACCTAGCGAAAAAATATATTATCAACATTACTCAGCAAAAAATATTCCATGTTCGTGAATGTGACTATCTCTCTGTGATTTTAATTACTAATAAAAAGACCTATTTAATTATTTTTTTTATTTTGGAGAATATTAAAAAATGTTTTAACAAATAATTTGATGACAAAAAATAAATATAATTTGTTGGTTTCTAAAAAGATGAGCAGACCAGTTAGTAACTCAGCTGCGGTCAGCATCAAATTGAACTTTCACTGTCATGACTAATGCAAATTTGTTATGCAAGGCAAACTAAAATCCAAAAAAAAAAACTGTGCACAAGTAATTTTATATTTTCCAACTAAAATGCTCATCGACCAGCACATGATCAAAGGTAATGAAAAATGAGATTTCTTAACACTCATCATGCATGTACTAACGCTGCATGTTCGTCATATACACAATAAGAATAGCGAAAAGATGACTTATTTTTCTTATAAGCAGCAAACATTCAAGTCTTACTTATTGAAATTATAAAATATGAAACTATCTTAAAAAATATCACTGCCAAACAATCAGTAGTTAGTTGTGCTAGCCTAGATTGGGCATTTTACAATTTTTAAAGATATATTTATACTGATCAATATACTACCAGCATATTGAATTAAGGACAAAATCAACTGGCCTTGCCGAATTACAATTTATTATTTGTCAACAGACATAAAACCAGAAAACACGCGAGTCACCGCCCATTGTCTGACAATAGGTAAACATGCATCATTAACCTGTTTAGTGTGATATCTGTAGGTCCCCGAATAAGTTTTTAATGGTGTATGGGGGTAAATAAAAATAATTAACGTTCTGAAGGTGGGAAAAGGAAAGATGTGTTTAAATGTTGGGATTACAATCAATACTCAAATGTCCTTACAACCACAATATATTAAATCAAACATCAGAAATTTCAATTAAAAAAAAGCTATGGATACTTAAGACAATATATATTTAGCCGAATAACATCATTTTTATTTGCTGAAAAAGCATATTGTGGATGAAAGGGTGTACAATTTACGGAAGATGACCGCAATGTTACGGACCACAAATGCACATCCAAAAAGATTAAAATGTCCATTATAATAAATAGAAAACTGTATATAATGTATATCTCACACTTATACAATGTGTAACGCACTAGCGCCTATCAAAGTGTCACAATTAGCTAGTTAGATTGAAGATGTCATTGGCCATCATCAGAGACAGGTGTATTTATACCACAAAATGTAAATCAACATATCCAAGATAACAAAACTGCAACACACACTAGATCAACAGTCGATATTGACCGAGCAGGTTTGTTCTTTACTTAAATTTTACTCTTGCAAGAAAATAACCTTATTTACATTCACGGAAACAAAAGATCGATCTGACTATGCAAATATGTATCTGAAATGAAATTATAAAAATATGACAAATGTGACAATCAAATTGAAATATTGGCTAATAAACCGGGAAAGGACTGGGAGGGGCGAAGGTTACAAGGGGACCAAATGATGAAGGAAAACAGACGGTGTTGTAACTCAAAATGCCTGCTCATCACATAGCATACTTCCGTGTCCACTCTCTGGCTAATTCATTGTACTTTTCCCTGTCTGTTTTATATATCCTGGCTATTTCTGGAACTAATGGATCATCTGGGTTTGGATCACACAAAAGTGAGCAAATCGACAGTAAAACTGAAATACACAAGACAAAACTATTTAGCAACCCATACAATCATATAAAAATTAATCATTCGTGAAATATAAACCTTTTGAAATTGTGAGTGCCGGTGACCACTGAGAACGTAATATATCAAGACAAATTGAACCATTACTGTTGATATTTGGATGATATATACGAGTTGTAAAGGCTACTTTTGGGGGTTTGAATGGGTAATCTGTCGGGAAGTGTATAGTGAGGAAAAATACACCTCCTTGATATGGACTATCCACCTAAAAATTATAAATTCATAAATTATCATATATTTTATATATTAGTAAACTCATTAGAATGCTGAACTTACAGGACCCATTATTGTAGCTTGCCAATGAAATACTGTAATGAAAAAAGTTTGACTTAGTACAAGAATTCTATTCACCTATTGAAATATTATTGTAGAATAAATGTGTACAGGAGACAAAATGGACTAATGTGAACAAAACTTATGTTGTGAGATTGATTTGTAGGTACAGGAAAAAAGTAAGACAGAATATCTGGTAAAATGAAGTTTTGTCTATGATAGATATAAACTAGCTAACCGGCAAGCACTGTCCCTACAAGACTGTATATCTTAGTTCTGGGTAAGTGAAATATGAGAAAAGAAAAGAATACACACAGCATGGAGTTGTATGTGGCAAGAACAAGGTGTTCATATGAGGAAAAAACAGATAAAAAATGAGACCATTTTTAAGAATCATGATATTGTGTAAGGCACAAGATGTGGATGGATAAAAGTAATTCTGGGTCCTTTTAATAAATTGGTCCGATCTCAAAAGCAACTAATTTACAGTAATAGATAGAATTGTTTTTATTTGATAGCTTTCTGCAGTGTGGTCCTTGAGATTTTTCACAGACGCATCACTAACGTAACATTTAGTATGTTTTATTGTTTTTCACGACTTATCAAGTGATAAAATGTAAATATCAAAGTATACAAATAAATGCAGCCAGTAATTTGTGGTTTAATTTAGCCAGCTAAATAACATATATTCATTAAAGTCACATATTAAAGCCAATGAGGATCCTTAATATTCACCGGTTGTTTCAAGTCAACCATGTGTTGAGTATACAATATATGCAAGTATCATCTTTCGTTAGTAAAGAATGATTGCACTGTATAATTTATAATGTCATCATCATTGTGAGTCAGAGAACAGTTTTCTATGGTAGACAAAAAAATATTTATACGAACCGAGGAAGTATTAAAATTTTATAAAATGTCATTTGAATATTTAATAAGAAAATAAGGTTTGAATGGATTTGTATTAATTATTACTGAGGATACTTTTAATAGAGTAATTTAAAGGTGGTGTGAAGGATGATGTCAAGGAGAATTTTTATATTTAAAGGAATATACTCACAGTCTTCTCCATGTGGACCTGCTGAGCATTGTGCAGGAGGGTCTCTGCCTAAATCTTGTAATTCCTGAAAAATGTAACCAAGTACTTAGAATAAACAGTATTATGTTGAAAGTCATGAGGCGGAGCTTGAGGAGAGAGAGGTTAATGACCGTGAGAGAATTATGGATTGGGGAATCATGAGTCATGAGAGGCAGAAGAGCAGCATGGGCTGCGGGGCGAGGAAGGCAGGGGGCGGGGGCGGGGAGCGGGCTGAGGGGGCGGCGCTGAGGGGCACAGTACCTTGTTGATCCGTTTGAGAGCCATGATTAGTGAACAGCACTGGCAGGGGACACCAAGTATGGGGCGCGGGCTGACTTGCACGACCACTGGCACCACTACAGTAGGGCAGGGGGGCGGAGTTACAGGGGGCGGCGGGGGCGGCGGGGCACAGTACTGGGGGCGCAGTACCAGGAGCGCAGTACTAGGAGCACAGCACGGCACACGGCACAGACCACTAATCACCAGGACACTGCAAGATGGCGGCCGCCGGACAGGGTCACCACTACTACTCTAAGAGCCACGCACACTACCGCAATCATCAATTCACACACCGACACGCACACCACTTCACCCGCTCTTCTACATACACGCACACACACGCAGCTTCTCACCAATACTCTCAAAGGGGGACTGTTCGAGAATGCAATATTACTACTGGCCGGTTATCACAGCATTGAATAGCCGCCTCGCTTCCTCGATCGATTTTTCTACATGCATTCATATTTACCCGCAGTCAAAATACTCACAATTTTCACAAATGTTTATATTTAAACCTATTTCTTTACATTTACAATCCCTATACATCATTTACTAGGCACCACAAATATGTACAAGTCTAAAATGAGCAAAAAAAATTAAAATCATATATTATTTAGAAACCAATAATATTAAATTTTTTTTTTGTTAATTAAGTTAGATTTTTTTTGTGGAAAATCCACATAATATTTTTTCACGAACCTAACTATTAATAATTAAAATCTCATTTTATTCTGCAAATCCATAAAATATTTAAAAGTAGATAAAATACTCAAACATGTTATATTAGACTTATCATTAATTTTGAATTTAAAAAGCTAGCAATAAGGACTGAAATTTATGAAAGAATAGGTGGCGCTTTGTATATGCTCTAACTAAATGGAAATAATTAAAATAAAGTAAAAAGTATACTTGGATAAAGGATAAAATTTATAAAAGATTTTTTTATACAAAAATACTTATCTAACTCTTATTTCATACGTCTAACTAATTCAAACAGTGAGCTGAAGCTGGAAGGTAAAATCTGAGTTGGTAAGTGCTGAATTGTGCAATCACCAAAGTACGAGCCAATTGATTGCACAAAAATGAACCGATAACTCTCGAGTTAGGTAGCTCGGGGTTTGAAGAAACCATAATAATCTTATTTGTAATTATTTGTAAAGGGGGCACTCAAAAAGTGCGCCCCACCACGACTTTACTTGCGAAAGGCGCACCGAAGAAATCGTCGGATAAACAAGTTCTGTGTTGAGTCAGTTGTGTTTGAAGTGCTTCGCTTGTTGGGGGCGACGCTCTTCTAGACCGCTCGTTTACATTGACATCGCCATTTTAACAAACAACGAAAAGTTTCACCCCGAAACGTTGCGTTTTGTAAAATTGGGACGCGTTGGCCTTTTGAACGATTGAAAATCAACTCAACAAAGGTTATGTTTACGAAGATATCGGCGAGTTTCTGAAGTAGTTTCGTGATCCTTTATGAGCTTTCAAGACAAAATAGAACTGATCATGTCCATCACGAAGACTATCACCACCAAAATATCGGAATGTAGTACCGAAACGGAATTTATGCCCTTCGACAACCTGTTCACCGAGAAAACCAGTGACTGGAATCAGGTGATTATTGTTGATATACGAAATAAATATGTGTGTACTTTCCAGTCTTCAACACTTCCTCTAGACTATTTTTTTTAATCGACGATACTCTTTAATTGGTAGATAAGATATATACCAAAGAATTTTTGCAAAGAGATGCCATAATTTATCACACCATAGATGTCAATCAATTATGCCAAAATTACAAAAAAAATCACGTAGTGATAATGTGAAATCATAAATAAACATTTATTGTATCTTGATCTTCACTATGAAACAAAAAGTTTTTTTAAGAAAAATATACACTCTTTCTATAACACAATTTTTGCCATTTCCCTTGAAATGAAAATCAATTGATGTTGATTACGGTTATAAAATATACAGTATTATACAATTATAAAAATATCATTATGTACAAAAGTATATCGAAAAACATTGGTAGAAATAAATAAAACTTGATATAAAGAATTGTCGTCAGTTGTTTTAAAATTATTGTAGCTTCTTTTTTAAACTCTTTCTTCAGGCAATTTTGTATGTATGATTTATACAAATCGATAAGACGTCTACTTTAATTCAGTTTTTTACTGAATACGTTGTTGGATTTGATTTCTCCATTGTTTGTATTACGGAATATCTTATATTATACACTCCCAATGATACATGAATTAAATTTATTGCAATTTATATATTTTTTTCATTTATTGCTCTATACCTACTTTGTGTGGTTTAGTTTGGGTAGAAAATCCTCGATCAAAAGATTTATTTTCATTCACCGTGTTCAAAAAACATTAACTGATTTTCGAATTGAGCATTCACAAGAAAAACATTTTTAATGAGGAAATTCGCTTATTTGTGTCACTATTTTTTGGTAAGAGAGAAAGTTTTGCCACAACGGAATAGAGAGTGAATGGGCATTACTGTTTTAAATGCTTTATTTAGGATAAATCTGTTTGGAAGCATTCTTTGAGGTTTTAAAAAATATTTACTAAGCGATTGAATAGTTAACCCTGAGTTAGTTCAAACATTGTACTATAAACTATTGTGTGTAAATCCATAATCCGACAATGTTTTTTTGACTATGAATTCTCTTTATCACACAGTGACAAAAGTCAATTATGGAAATAGATTATGTCGTCTAACAAAATGTGGATTTTTTGATTAAGGTTTATTGATATATAATTTTTGAATTTTAAAAACGGACTTGTTTTACGACAAGAGTATGCCAACTGAGAAAATTGGACCAAAAGCAACTTTCTCTTCTGTATAACGAAACACACCACACGACGAAAGTAAATTTTAATATCAAACTAAATGCTTACGTATTAAAAAAAATACATATTTATATAATGACCGAGAAAAATATTATGTGCATAAAATTGGGAAAAGAGAGTTTAGAAGTTGTAGGAGAAAATCGGCAATCAACTAACAAAAAAATATTGAAGATTCTGAAAAGGCATAAAAAACAATATGATTCTCCATTAAAAACTGTTTTATATAAATATTCATCGAACTCCAATATGAAATTTTAATGAAATTAACAGAAAGTCACTCCCCTAAATGCTTTTTTAGTGTGCCTAAATCAATAAAATAAAATCATTCAGTGAATTTGTTGATAGTTAGCCTATCTGTAGTTAACAGATAAAATATCATATCAAATATTGAAAAATGTAATCTCCTCCCTGTAATAATATATTATTTCCAATGTTCCAATCAATAATCCGAATAGGTTATAATTTTTAGATGCTCTTTAACATTTCGGTGGTGTTTTATATAATCGTATAAGAAAAATCATGGTTGAAGAAGTGGGACGTAAATAAAAACAAAATAAATTACATTCATAAAGTTTGAAAACAACATCAGTTGTTATGTTATTAATAATACATTTACTTCTTTAAAATCATTCATTTTTTATGTATGTCGTAATATCCGGACTCGTTTTTATAACAGACCGAAAATTATTTCATAGGGCAAATGAATTCAGTTTATTTTCATTATGTTGCTACACCTCTTTTATTTTGTTGTGAAATGAAACTCTTCAATTTAAAATTATAATTGGAATGGACTATTTCCATATTTTTACACTTGCCTCTTTACTTTGGGAAATTGTGGCGTGGAAAAAAAAGTCAACCATAAGTATTGGATTTTCTTCTTGCAGGTGGAATAAATGTGGCTACCTGTTTTGTGTTTTCTCCAATTATATTCAGAGTGAAAATCAGAGTAGTTAAGTTATACGTTATTAAGAAAATTACTCTAGCTTTTGAAATACCAACTTACACTTTCTATATACAGGTGATCGATGGAAAATCGTTTATTTATTTTGGCAGAGATAATTCAACTATCGTCATTTATATGTATACGGAAACACCACAGATATATAGGATCTTTGTTTTCTTGGAATCAACTGTTTAACCAGCAATCGATTGTCTATTTTGCATATTGTCTGAGAAGACAAGGTTAAAAGATACAACTCGGTATGATTGCTAAATTAATTTAAATAAATCTTGCGTGAAAGACTTATTTAATCTATTTCCTTTTTGTGGAAAACAAGACATCATTACCGATCATTTAAATTTATTATAATAGTGCCATACATTTATATATTAATGGCTATTACTGACAAACTACTCGTACACCGGTATGTGATCAATATATTCTCACATAAACTTTTTTTTTTTACTTCTAGCGGATATGTGTGAATTTTATTAGAGCACTTTGTGAGAAAGTTAATAAATTTTAGTGCCCAAATAATGCTTTTTAGAAAGTGGTTCATTAACAATTTAATATATAAGCTCTCAAATTCACAACATCTAGTTGATATAACATTTTTTTTACAAGCTTTTAATACAAAGATTTTTTTTCAAATACATTAAATTTCATCATCAAGTATTGCTTAAACCCTTTATATTGTTCGTATTAATTTGATTGCAATGTGGCATTCGAGAAACAAAACCAGTCAGTCTATTCGAGACACGAAAAGCCTCTTTTTCACGCTCTATTTACAGATTTATCGTTAAATACATATTTTTCATGCACACAAAATAAATATGCGATTTTTATTACACGCTAGTCTTCTATTGATAGTAATTAAATAATAATGTTTTCGTATATAAAAGACTTAACATTATTATGCACATAAGTAAGAATACAAAATAATAAAAAAAAATCTTGATATTTATATAAGATTTTATTGTTTATCTGGTTCCATACTATCGATATATACTAAACAATGTTTTGTCTACGTTTTATCAAAATTTAAATATGCCACGATTGGCCGTGATTGTTGGCACTGCGAAACTATAAAGGATACTATCAATTACTGTATGTTGGACGACATTTTTAACATTATTATTCTACAAAGAACATTTTTGTAATGAATAACTTATGAATAATAGTAATAATAATACTGAGTCTACTTAATAAATATCTTAAAATAAGAATACCCCATTATAGTTAAAAACTAAAAGGTTAGTTTCGTACAAATTATAACAAAGTACCTAAAAAATCTACAGAATATTATAATTATGAATAATAATTTACGCAGTTCTAATGTATAAATCTAAATAGGTCTAATTATTTTGAATTACAGTCACATTCAATATGATTAATATGTTACTGGTTACGTATTGAGTTTAAATGAATTTCCGTATACGTTTTAAATATAAGATGTCATGCAAATTTCCTATGAATATAAATTTTATATGAATTCTCGTTGTATGTATTAAAAATATTTAATAGTCTTGTCAAGCACTGAAGTATGTGAAGTTTTGCCACAAGTTCGATTATGAGAATTTTTTGTTATTTAAAAAAAATGATTTCAATAAATTTTTCAGTGCGAATAAATTCACTAACGCTTTTCATTTTATACTTAATTCAATAGATTCACTCTCTCTAGCTTACATCTAATATAAAGATTGTTTAATATTTAACATGCAATTCTGGATTAATGACTACTTTCAGTGCTTATTTAAAATAACATTTGATTGTGGATTTTCATTGGTTGGTAATTTTAAACCCTTGTTCAGACAAAAGTAAAAAAAAATAGTTTTCTACTAAATAGTTCTTCTTTCTTGCAGTTTGTGAAAAATTAAAGTTGTTATTGAACCATTTTCAGCAGATAGTGATTATGTTTATTAATTATTTAGTGAAAGAAAAGAAAACTCATTTTACATAAAGAGTGTTGATAATGACTTTTAGCTTAACAACAATGTTTTGTGTGGTAATTTTCAGGGGCAGGGAACACAACAAATTTAAAAGGAAGATTATCAATTGTGATGAAATATTTTCCATTATTATTATTTCCAGTTATTTAGTCAACGTTGCTTCTTCTTGGACAGTTATTTTCTTAATGTTCTTTTTTGCACAGTCAGAGAGAAAGTCTGACGGGCGCATACAAATGTGACGACCGACGAAGTTTCGCTATTTTAGAACTACACTCTATACAAAATGTTTAAATGGAGAATTGATTTCAAATATTATTAACACTCACCTTCATTTATTATATAATTTGAGAAAGGCGTTACGTAATCAATTTCTTGTGTCATTCGTTTCGAGATGGAGGAGAGGCTTTATGGTTTTTTTTACTAATTTAATAAATATTATAGATAACATCTTTCAATAGTGGTTTGAAGAAAGTGTAACATAAAGTCAAAATATACACCGTAAATACAAAAGTGGTGTAAAAAAAATTTTTTTTTTCATTCAATGTCCAAGATCCATAAATAACTATTTGGCTAAATTATTAATCAATATATGGATTAATTATTCTAGAGTCTAAATACACATAATTTTTTTATGTTTGTTGAGTAAGGCTGGTTTTTTTTTTCAACTAAGTGCCATAGTAAGCTAATGAATATTTACTTACACCCTTATGTCATAGAATGCAGTTAAATTACTATAATATCAAATAAGTTTACGATCACAGCCGTTTTCAGTAAGTTAATTCACTTCTGCGCGTGTCTAGAATTTTATATTTGTTTTAAAAGCAATAAAAAAGCAGTATATTAAAATATTAAAAAATACCCGACCCGATAGACAAGACGTAGCGCTGATTTTTTTTATACTCATTTTTTCTCAGGTTCGTATTTTTCACATAAAATTTGTAATATTTGTACCTACCTTTATCGATTTATTACCTTTACTCGTAATTGTAATTATAATGTAATTGCTTTAAAAACCATTTCCAATGGGTTTAAATCCTGCTCAAGTTTTACTCGCATCTCACTGAAAGATCAGGAAAAGTAGATAGTAATTGGTCCAATTTTACTCTGATTTCCTGAATTGTAAGGTGTATACTGAAGCAATAGTTAAGTCTGCCTGTCCTGTCGACAACCAATAGGTTAAATTGTAAGGATAATGATTTAATCCTATAACAATAAATTCACTAATTTATGAGGCAAATTTTATAAATGCATTTTATCGATGAATTTATAGAGCACGTTTGTTTATAACATTTATATTAAATTATAGTAATTTAAATTTGACGTAGTCTGTTTTTTCCACGTGATATTTACCGGAAGAAATTACTCTCAGCCGTTTTGCTCAGTAATCATAATAAAACTACAGATTATTATGAAACACGACAGCTGCAACGTGATTTATAAGTATTCACTTGAAAATGCGTAATATATTCTAACTAATATTCATTGTTTACCACAACTTCCTATTCATGTTTAAAAAAGGCTTCAATATTTGTTGGAAAAGTACAATATTGATGCATATTTTCACATGTCATAAAAAATTTTAATTTACGCGTTATCATTAGAAAGCAGACATCTGGACTTATAATCTAATTTTATCGATTTGAATTGTATTTTATCATATTTTTTTTTCATTTTAAGATGTTCATAATTGAAAACTACTTATTTATTATTTGTTGCGAAATGGTTTTTATAATATTATTAGCTATGCATTTGTCATAACAAATGATTCTTTATATTACAGTCACATATTTGGATTTCTTTGTTGTTAGCTCTTTAGAATTTATAAAATACTTTTTGAATATACAATGTCAAAGAATGCTTTTTAAAAAATGTACAGTGTATTTTATAAAATTACCTCGTGTCTACTATTATTTTCCATTATATAGAAGTATATATTTTATAATATTTAAATAAATTATTAATATGAATAAAATATATATTATATTCGAATTTCTGTAACATCCTATGCAAGACACAATTTATACCATTATTATATTTTTCTTCTTGATTTTATCTGAAAATGCCATGGGAAATTATAGTTCACTTGGATTATGGAAATTAATTTTCAGTTCGGGAGTATATTTTTTCAATTAATTAGGGTCATATATCGAATGCCTATTTTATAAAGATATAATTTTACACACGTAATAATTATTAAATATTTAGAATATGACTAAGCAAATTTATATTGAATTATTACAAAAAGAAATTCTTCTTATAGTTCAATTTATACGAGTAGCGAATAACCTAAGGACTTTGTAAGGGGTAAATTTTATTGGGAGATTGTAGAATTGAAGCACATGTCATAAAATACGTATATCATTCACTTTGAATTATTTATTATCCTTAATGATGGTATTTCGGTCATACTTTTTATGCCTCGTTATTTGATGGCCAAATTACATAAGCCTAGCGTACAACTTTCGCAATTTGATCATTTCACCGGAATAACAAGTAGTATTTATTTGTTGGACGTCATCTTTGATAATGACAGTTAAATTTGTATTCACTACGAATAACGACCTTCAGTATACGAGGACATTAAACCCCGGGTCGTCCATCAGAACCTTAAAATCAATAGAAAAACTATTAAAAAATATGTATCTAACAAATATGTAGGTATATTATATTTATGTACATATTTTTACACATGAGATTGAATCTAATAAGAGGTCATTTCAAATGTGAAAAATAAAACGAAGAAGAATAGAGAATAAAAATAATTAAACGATGGATTTATACAATCCATCGTTCCATCCACAAAAATATTATGTATTTTTAATTAAAATAAATGTGGCTTTTAAAAACATGTACTTATCATGATACTTTATACAACTTTTCATTTAAGCATGTCGTGTAACACCATAAAAATATTTTTTCTTATTTTGGTATTGGTTGATATAAATAAGATCTGTATGGTTTAGTAAATCATCAATGTTTTTTACTATTCTTTGTTTTGAATAACATTAATCTAAATTGCTAATTCTTATATGGTTGTTCGTTTCTCTGTTGCATTGTTTTATTTAGTCAAGTATTGATTTTATTTAAAAATAAGATAATTAAATTATAATCTTTCATTTTAGAATAATATAAATCAGCTTTCAAGTTGCGAGAGGAGACCATCAAAGACTTCGACTTGTGGCAAACGAAAATGTTCACATGTTACTGAGTTAACTGAGGAAGAAAAGGAATACCTTCAATTTAGGAAACTTTTAAAATATGAAGAAGCCCCAGCATATCTCCAACACAATCCTTACATTAGGACTGGCTACAGAAAATTTTTACCCGTCAATCTTTGCTGGGAAAGGTATTTATTATTATGAAATCAGCCATGCAGCAATCAGGTTTTTGTAATTTTTTTTTTTTCGTTAGCATATTCTGGTGGACTAACGAAACAATCAACATATGGAGTCATCTCTTTGGCGGATTCCTATTCTTCGGTCTGGCCATCAACGATCTTATTCTCCTGAACATTCACGCTTCTTTCACCGACAAAGTGGTTGTCGCCGTTCTCCTTTCCTGTTTTATGGTGAGTTAAGTAAAATTTATTTCAGATCATATCTAGTCAGTTTCTCTGGCTAAAATTTTACGGTCTGTTAATCATTTTTTTGTCTGCTTGAAGACTTCTATTTAGAAAATAAAAACATTCTCTCATATTTTATATTGAATGTGTCGAATTAATCCTATTATTTCCCGAGATGTTAAGTTTAATTTCTTCCTGCCTCTGGACTACGGTTTTTACTTTAGAATCAACAAGTCAAGACCCCTAGTCTTTTTTGCATTTAGCTTATTTGGATTTCAAATTCAAACTATAAAATCTACACATGTTTATTATTTAGTGGGCGTAGGTTTATATTATAACGTGTAAATTCATTGTCTGCCTGTTATCTCAAATATTACTAGTTACACAAGTCACCGATTTAATAACCGCTTCAGTATTTTCATTTTAATCCAGGACATCAGAGTAAGCCGATGTCCGAAGTGGATCATGACAATCGATTGGGAATTTATTAATATTGTCTCCCAGTCGTATTAATCGATAAAACTTGAGCGGGATTTGAATTAATTGAATTATTTAAATTTAATTTATGAATTAACAGTTGAAGAAGTTGGCCAAAAGAATGAAAATTGTCTAAGTATTCACCTGATAATCGAATTAACTAGGATTTTAAATAATATTATTCTCGATCTCCTAGTCACAATACTGCAATGTGTAGCTTATGGAAGCACTTTTATTTTTTTAAATTTGAGCAGAATTTTAACCCATTATCACAATGCCCAAGATCTTCTACGCTGGTATATAAATAGACTCATCATAAACCTACCTGGTTTATTTAATTACAAATATTACAGACATTGGGGTCATTTGCGATCTTTTGTATTACAGAATCGAACGTGTCGTCCATTTGTAGAGTAGTCGTGAAAGTTCGCCTAAGGTCACATTCACATGCACACAATATTGGCCAATTATTATTCACAACCTTGTCTTTTCAATATGGAATCACATTTTAAACAAACAAATCTGTTTCGACAAACGTTATCGTCTCTAGTGCATTCACAATTACTGAATAAATCAAGCCACACATTGAATTCCAAATGTCGTGTATGCCGTCATGTTTTTTTTTCTATTTTGGTCATTTTTTTTTGTATGAAGAATGTAACAAGTTTCTTAACCCTCAGTTATTTTTCAGTAAATCATTGATTTTTAGATACCTACTCTTTGTTTCTTATGTTTATGAATAAATTTTCTCATTGGAAGACAGACACGCGCAGATCCGAACAACAAACGGCTATGATTGGTTAGGTATATCGTAATATAATCTGATATTTGCACTGTGATCGATCCGCTCGTAAGTAAAATCCCCTCTGAGCATGTATAAATTATGGCATTTCATCTAAAAACAAAGAGGAGATGATGTGTTTATTTACATAAATATTAGAAATTATTAAAATTGTACTTCAATTGGGGTGGAAACATGTATTAAAAAGTATTACAAATGTGTGTTTAGTAATAAATATTTTTATCATATCATAAATCATGGAAAATTGTTCTTAATGGAGACATGCAAAAAAAAACAGATTTATTGGAAAATGATGTGTTTACTAGTAATTATATAAATATATTTTTAATAAATTGACATTTAGGTTAGGTAATATATGTGTATATCATAATAAAAGCTTTAAATAATATATATTATTACCTGTTTAACCAAAAGTTTGGTAAAACTCAAACAAATCTATGTAGGTATATGTTTTTAATAAAATATTTATTTTATTATTTTAGTCATGTATGCTGTTATCCAGTTTGTACCACACCTTCTCCTGCAGGTCTGAAGAAGTATTTAACTGTTTTCTAATGTATGATCTGTTTGGAATAGCTTTATCATTGCTGGCCATTTACACATCTGGAGTATATTATGCCTTCTGGTGTAATCCGGTAAGTATTTATTATTAAATAATACCTACACACCTCCTTGATTTTTGGCCCCAATTCACCATGCGGATAAACTAGCCTTCAGTTGTGAAAAAAGTCTCCTTGGCAATGTCTCAAATTCTTCAGCTAACGAGACTCCATTCATACTTCTGTAGCCTGAAAATTATCCGCATCTACCTATATTCAGAATATTGTTAGATGGAGTGACGCAATTGCGAAATGACAAGTGTATTACGTTAACCACGACTTGTTAAGTAAACTTGTTTGTGCAACGATATGGGTTCAGTACAAAAAAGAATCTTTACAACGTTTTCCTGTAAATATAATTATATAAATCATTACTTTAGTTTATTATTTTACGCCACGAGGAGCTTTTTTTAGAGAGGGTTTTTTAGATACAACAAGTGTTAATTGTCTGTCGGTAACCTTAACTATAACTAGTTACACAGGTCACCGACAGAGAGGCTCTGCCCGACTTAATAATCACCTCAGTACAGGACCTTACAATACAGGAAATCAGAGTAAACCTAGATCAAGACGATCGATCGCGATTTTATTAATATTATTCCCGATCTCCCAGTCGTAATAACCGATCAAATCAATTTAAAAATTCTTGACTTGAGTGGGATTCGAACCCATGACCACAGTATTAGTAGCCACGCTTCTTATCCTCTGAGCTATTACGGTTGGTTTAATTAATTTTTAATACAAATCTTGATGGCTTTAGAGTTGTTTGATTACAAATTAGCGGTTTGAAATCATATTATATTAGTAATGGACTACTGCGCTCTCGCAATCGTGACACTTGGGTTATTACATTTTCAGTGGAGATTTTCAAACTATTGCGTGTTTTCATATTAAATTATTATTGCTGCAAACTATCAACAGATGAAAATATATGTTTTCGATTGAGTGCGCACTATAGTTTCACATATATTCACACGTTGACAGTTCGCTGCGAACGGATTACGTTCTGATTAGCGTTCTGTTTGGTCGGGCCTTTAATATTATCATTAATAAATAAGAACATTCATTTTAATTCACTGGAATGAGCCATTCAGACGAGACACATTCTGATTTGTTTATATTTGTAATAAAATGTGGGAGAATTCCAGTAAAAACAAGCTCTCTGAACCCATTTTTAGCTTTTAGTTAAGAATCGAGTATGTTGAATATTTCTTATGAAATATTATATTTGTTTCCTTTTGAAAATAGTAAAAGTTTAATTATTTTTAGAGGAGATTGTGTATGGTAAAAATATTAAAAAAAACCTCCTCTATTATCTACTAATAAAAAATATCAAAGTTTTTGTGACCTTTGCGGCGATATTTTCCGCTAATTTAAATGATTAACTTCTATTATTTTCCATGCATCCGAAACAAAACAATTTTTATTAATAATAAACGATGCAAAATTTGCAAAAAATACTCATCCCTTTAAATCTTCGCGTAAAGGAGGTATGAACAGGGTGGGAATAACTGAGAATATTTTCAGGTATGGTAGGGTATCGCAAAAAAATATTTTAGCTATAAATAATTAAAAATAATATCAATTACGCATAAAAGACACTAATGAGAACTTGACAGAAACAGCTAATTCCAAAATGGTAGCCCAAACTCGATTCCAAAAGCGTTATAAATATTAATAATTATTTTTTATATGTACAGTTTTTTCATTTATATTTGCTATACCCTACCACCCTCAAAAATATTCTCAGCCACCCGTTATTATATATAAGTCCACCCGTTATAATTGAAGGATTAAAAATTTGATTCCCTTTTCTATAAAACAAATAATATAATTTTGTCTTACATAGATATATGTGTACATTTATTAAGTATATAAATATTATCCAATATTCATGATCCTACACCTGAACTCGACTCTGTATTGAGTGTTCACTGTCATATTGATGTGTTATTTATTCACAGGAGCTAAAATGGTTCTATCTGATAACTGTGACTGTGATATTTTCTATCGCGATGGCTGTTCAACTTCCTCGTTTCAATATGAACTCCAATGTGAAGATGTTGATCTTCGTGGCGTGGGCGGCATATGGCGTAGTTCCAACCTTCCACTGGGCTGTGGCTATGGGTGGATTTGACAATCCTATGGTTCAGGTAATTCAAACCAAATTATAAAACATCAATTATAATCACAAGAGTCGCCTTGTGGCCCAGTGGTTAGTGTAACGGATTCGTGAGTGAAGACTCCCGGGTTCGATTCACGGCACCGCAGTCACTTGGTAGATCTAGCTTAGCAAACTAGATCTTAAGTACTCATTACTGTGTGGTGGCCTGGGAAACCATCTCTACTATATTCTCCCGTAAAGGCCAAGGTGGACTGGCCAACCCCTTATAAAAAAGGGAATCCCGTCAAAAGGAAAGGCGTCACGGTAAATTATAATCATAAAGCTATTTGATGGATTCTATACTATTTCACAGTGCGTACCAAAAATTGGAATCTTTCCAAAATTAAATTGATTGAAGATAAACGTAGATGTCCTCAGGCATCTTTTTTGGAAATCAATTTCCCCAATTCAAGTAGTGAATTTATCACATACGAATATTTATTACTAGAATCCGCAGTTCATGGAGTACAAAATGCATTTTTGACATATCGATAAATATAAATATTGGACTGTATTCAATATAATAGTGTAAGTTATGTGTGTACGAATAGACTAGAGCTTGTAAGTATTGCTGTACACGCATACGCACCGCACGCACACACTATTATATCTAATATTTGCCAATAATATTGTCATCAATTGCAACCGTAAACTGCATGCAAATTAAATAAATTTTAGTCAATGGCATACTGTTTAGATATTAAAAATATACTTAATAATAATATCACACTTCTGTTTATATTGATCAATAAATTAACGAAAGGTTAGACAAAAGTAGATAGGGTAGAAAGTAATATAGTAAATAAATAAATTATAGGTTATAATATTGTGAACAATCTATAAGTATATCCAATAAAAATAAAATTATTTTCAATTGTTGATAATTATTGGTGGAATTCTATAATTTAAAGAAATATGTTATTTGTAATTTCCACAGTAATTTTATTACGGAATTATTGTTATTGTAGTCATCTTAAATTATCTAAAGTCGAAAGTACTCAGACTCCATAGTAAAATTATTGTGGTAATTACAAATAACATATTTATTATGATATATTTTCATTATTATAGGACTCTAATTGAGATATTTTATGACTTAATTTATATAATTGAGTATGAATTCATTTATAAATAAATACATTATTAGGTTGGGTAAGCATTAAAAAATATTTAATGGTGAGTAATATTCATATTAATTAGGTTATTGCAAAACACGCATCCAGCATAATTGGAATTTATAATCAGTGCCATTGTTTGATACGATTGTTTAATATGAGACAATCAAGAGCTCGAATGTGTTCTTAGAATAGTCACATATATTTTTATGAATTCCAGATGTTATTCCCTCGGGTCATCGGCATGTATGTGATTAGCGGAATAGCATTCTTCATATACATATTCAGGATTCCAGAGAGATGGTCAGCAGGCAAATTCGACTTCATTGGACATTCCCATCAGTGGTGGCACATATTTGTAGTTTTAGCCCTTTACTATTGGCACAACACTGGAATGATGTATGTCCAGTACAGAATGAACCATGGATGCGCCAACACAATGAGGATATTTTAAATTACAATTATACCTGATTAAAGTTTCTGTGATAATGATGCTTTTTCACATGTACAACATAATTACACATTCCCAATACTGTATGTATTTGATAATATGCTCTCTCTTTAACATTCGTAACGTTTGCTCAATTATAATTGCTCAAAGCTTCAATATTACATAATTTTATTTATTATAATGTATGTGTTACCTGTAATAAGATATGCTTGAAAAGCTCACAAGTGAATGTCATGATAATAATCATCTAATTGTATACACCATTGATAAAATTGTTTTAAATTTAATATTATGTTATCGTTGGTGATTTTTCAATCAATCTCCACTGTTGTCGAATAAATACTTGTTGATAATGAGTGCTTTTCATTCAAAATTCACCTTCACCTGTTACGAAAATCTTATGTAAGTGTGTGTTTTTTGTGAGAGAAGTGCGTAAGAGAGAGGTGATTGTATTTTTAAACAGGATTAATAATACAGACACGATGCCATATTCCAAAATTAGATAAATCAACACAACATTGATATCTATCGCCAGAATATAAGATATTTAGATTTAATTATAAGAGTATGAAAAATGATTTAAAAAATTAATATCATTCAAGATACAGTGCATAATTAATAAATCAATAAATATTTTATTTTTTAATTGAACAGGCGACATCTGTTATTTTGGCGCCGAACTTTTTTCTCGATACTCTTTTATTATTTAAAAACTTTTCATAAATAATCATAGAGCGATTTTTAATACTCTCGAAAGTATTTTTAAATTTTCAATGAAAAACTTTTAGTATAACACATTTATTTATAATAATAAATTAAAACAGTAATGAATAGAGCTTTTTATCCAAACCAAACAAACTGCTGAACTGTTTTTTTTGTTTTGCTAACAAATAACAATTAAAAGAAAATTATTTTCATTCGTCACTTTTGGAAAAATTTACTTCATAGTAAATTCCCAAAATTGGAGATTTTTATATGAAGAAAAAAACAGATTCCTATAGTTGAACATTCTTTAATAATAATAGTTAAACATATTTTATAATTTTTATATATTACTGTGATATACATTTATACATCCCGTTTGGAAATATTATTATATACTCACTACCTTAGTTTGGAATACGATACGAGTGCGTTATTATAAATTTGATTTGTCTCTTCCTATTTTCATTGTCCACCTGTTCTTTGCAGTATTTATGATAAATTATATTTTTTCTGATTTTATCCTTCTGGAAATTCATCTTGTAATGATAAAATAAAGAAGGTCATTGTAATATTATCATTTTTCCCATATTTATTGGGTATTAGGAAAATGCGGTTGATCGAATTTGGAATGGATAATGACGATATAAATGTATATATAAATATTAAGATGGCAAACCAATTAGACGAGTCTGAATGAGACGCCTTAAATGTCAATTCGATTCCCGATATATCTCTTTATTACTGGTTATTGTTTAAACGCTGTTATTCAACTTAATTACAGCATTTTGCTCCGCCAACTTGATTTTCATACATCCATGTTAATATTTCGGCGTTGTCGGTTAAAGACAATTAATATATATAATTGTCTAGGGCGTGTGTATGTATGTATGTACGGGTCTTTGAACCATCAGTGTTACCAGGTGGAAGAATAATATTTCATGTAATTGTTTTACTACAATTAATACATATCTAAAATCTCGAAACGGGTATTTTAATGATAATAATATTAGAAATATGTAATAATGCATAATAAATGACAATTCTCAAAAAACAGTATAAATCGGGAAACTCGCTTTTTAAATATTGTGATGAGTGTTCAATTCAAACTTCTTTCGAATGAAAAAACAAACAACTTATTATCTTCGTATTAAAAACAGATCAGAGCATTTAAAAATATTACATATTTTCAAAATATTTTTATATGTATTTAATTTGATAATGCATAATAATTTTTTAACATAAAACTTTATTTTTAAAATCAAAAATTTTGTTCTACTCGATAAAAACACTTTAAAGCAAAAATGAATTAAATGAATGAAATGTTCTATTAAAAAACCAAGCAGAATATAAATAAACATTAAGAAATTGAAAATTTCAATTAAAATTACCCTAGTATTATGTCATAATTCTCACGCACTTTTATATTGGCTCTTTCATACGAGTAGCAATTCGCATAAAAGTGTTCGTTGATTTAAATCGTAGGTCAGGAAGAACCGTTGCCGTGATAAGAAGTAGTGTTCGGTTGGATGATGATTAAGGTGTATGTGTGTTGATCCAGGTTAAGAAGTATAAGAGGTGCTTTAGTCTGGTTGGTGTTTCCTTCTTTTTACCATGTGGCCATAACTCCACTTTATTGGAGGCGCCAAGCCACTCTCTTCTACTCGTAAACTGCACTGGATAAACCCTCATACTCCTCATACTCCAACTCTTCACTCCGACAGATCAACATATCCTAATAACTTGTTCATATTCACAAGGAAAGTGACTTGAAAATATAACCAGACATACTGACAAATAATTAGTTATTTATATAATATATCAATATGGCTTAAGACACCATAATATAAATGTATTATAGAAATAAGTGGAAGATGCTGGTGCGGGAAGCCTTGGTTCATCACTCAACTGGAGTGCTTATGATGATGATGATGATGAATATAAATGTATTTCAAAATATATTGTAGAAAAGCATAGCGTAAAAAAGTATAAATATTTATATACAACATGTCTTTTATTGAACTTAAAACAATTAAATGTAAGGAATGGTACATTAAATGTAACACAACCACATCTTAATAATGGTCCAAGTCGGTAGTTATACTTTTTATTTATTATTTTAAAATGTTTGAGAATCTTGCGCATTTACTTATTTGGTGATGATGTGAATTTGTACAAACAAAGTATTAAACAATGTACGGTACAGCGTAATTTCTACTACGCACATTGCAAGTAAACAACAACAAATTCGAATTTGAACTTGACATTGAACTTAAACCTATGCAATGATTGTAAGTAATAATAAAACCGAAGATTCTCAAGCTGTCATAATAAATTATTTTATTATTATTAAATAATTTAGTATTTTTTTTATAATCGTACTGGCATCTTCCACTTATTTCTATAATACATTTATATTATGGTGTCTTAAGCCATATTGATATATTATATAAATAACTAATTATTTGTCAGTATGTCTGGTTATATTTTCAAGTCACTTTCCTTGTGAATATGAACAAGTTATTAGGATATGTTGATCTGTCGGAGTGAAGAGTTGGAGTATGAGGAGTATGAGGGTTTATCCAGTGCAGTTTACGAGTAGAAGAGAGTGGCTTGGCGCCTCCAATAAAGTGGAGT